>VZRH01006249.1:791513-806409 GCA_013397555.1 Urocynchramus pylzowi
CTTTTTTTTTTTTTTTTTTTTTCTTGTGGGTATCTCAGACTTCTTTTAACACAATAAAATTCAGCATTTAAGGAGACCTTTTAAGGAGATTCCAGTACATTCAAAAGATCTCCTAAGACCTCCTGCCATCTCAATTATTCAGTGATTTTATTTCTTTTTGGTCATGGTCATTTCCATGTCATCTGAGTGTTTTTACTCATGCACTAAGCAACATGACTAACATCTGTCACATATTGTTTGTTTTCTTCTCTTTCCCCAGGGGAAGAAGGAGGGGAGGGTCTGGTATTGGCAAAGTGGTTTTCATTTGTTTATTTGTTTGTTTAGCATGCATGTTGCTATGTGTTTACAGCAGAAAACACAAGGTCAGAGTAATGCTTCGTGGAATCAGAGTGGGAGCTGGAATGTGCATAGAGGTCCTCAGGAATCAGAGGAACCCCTAAGACTGCCAGGTAAGCCCTTGCCTCTCTCTTTGTGCAACAGGTGCACAGATGGATATGGTTTTCACTCCTAAACTTCTTTGTTTCAGCCTTGGGAAGGCTTTGCATGAGAACATACAGACCTTAAGCCTGATTCAGAATTCAGCAGGGAACTGGTATGCAGTCTGGCATGGCTGTGGTAAGGCCTGGCTGGGAAGAGCACCCTTGTGTTCTGAAGGTGCCTGATTACTGATGGTTTCACACACTTGTCCAAGGCTAACCAGTACAAGGAAAGGAAAAGGTTCAAAAATTGAACATGAAACAGTATATGGCAAATGGAAATACTCTTCCACTAATACAAAGGAAGGAAAAAGGACTGTCTGTTGCAAGTTGTTCACAGTGATTTTGTCTGTCTAACATCCTGATCACTTACTGGCTCAAGTACAGCTTCAGGAAGTTGGTTTTGCTAATCTCTTAAGAGATTATGATTGTCTGAGGCTTCCTTTTCTAGTATATTGGTTTTAGCTCCTTGCACACTTGCAAAACTTCACCCCTGGGGTCTGAAATTTCCCATATCTATGATAAATATTTTTGCAAAATTTCACTCATGAGACATTGAATAAGACAAGAAAGGATATGTTTTGCCCTTGCTAAAAAGTTGGACAGCTCGTCTGTAAAAATCTTTGTAACTGTAAAAAAACTGCTAAGGACATTGCTAGATGTTATTAGAGAGAGATTTGCTTGTTTCTCTGAAAGCACATGGATATTTGAGAAATTGCAAACCACTGAAGAATCTAAATTCACATAAACACAGTTACAATAAGGTTTCTCAGCTGGCCTTGCATTCTTGTCCCACCAGAAGATGTATTCACCTTTTCCAAAAGCCATGAGTATAAGGCTCCTCCCAGCTTCTTTGGGCAAAGAAAAAGAGGCAAGGTTCTTTTGTGTACCGAAGAAACTGTCTTCTTCAGTCCTCTTTTCTATAAAAATGGATGAAGATGCTAATTCAAATGCGTAAGTAATACTTAAAGATGCTAAAATATAAAAAACCCTACAGAATTCTTGGGGTTTTATATGGAGTCATGAAGAGAGAGGCTGAGAGACATGCAACCTGGCTGAAACTCAGAAAAGCATGAAATGTCCTTGATTCCAGATGACTAACACAGCATTTAGCTTTATGAGAAAAGGCATGCTTAATAGGTCTTCATTATCAGGCATTTGTTTTTATATGCTATTTGCCTAAACTTATAAAAATTCTAGGGAGGCTTTTGAATGATGATTTTAAGGTTGCTTTCAAATTCTTGGTGGAAATGTTGAACGTGACTGAATTCACATCATATCACACTGAGTCCTTTCATAAATAAAGGTCTTGGATGAAGTGACATATCCACACATTCCTGGAGATGGTCATTTTGACAATTTTTAATCAATTTATTGTGTGCTTGATTAATACTTAACAGGACTTTAAAGATTTGACATATTGTAATACATTCAATAAATCTGTATCGACACCAAAAGAAAAGTAGGGATTCTATGGGAAAAATCTTAATTCTGAGTTTTGCTCTTATTTCTTAATCATTTCCAAGTAATTCTTCATTGTTATTATTGTTACAGTTTGCCATGCCATATTAAGCAACAATAGAGAAGTTATTGTCTTTCATTTCCTTTCAATAGAGAGAGAATCCCTTAAAATCCTGTCTTTGCCTATTTCTTCTGTTGGTTTCTCAGTAAGCACAGAAGAAAACAAATAGATCAGATTTTTTATCTCTGAAGATTATGGTGCTCACAAGTGCATGTCATTGTCAGTCTTGACCTTGGTAGGAAGACTATGAAATGTTTGTTAAGTTTAATTTACAGTTGATAAAAGAAATGCCTTGTTTTTACTGCTACAAAGCCATAATGAAACAATGTCTTATTCTGCCATGCATGTAACTGTCTGACTTAAAAAATTATGAAAAGTGTTTTGAGAATAGCATGGGCAAAAATACTCTTTAAACACCCTCAACTAGTATTATGAAGATTTTGGATTAAGAAAAGCAAGGAAAATCAGAGATTTCTCTTGTTGCCTGACAAATTTTTGCTTTTTTTTTCTGTAGAGCATCTTCAGACAGAACAGTAACAACATTTTAAAGACTAAATAGAAAAAGAAAAGGGAAGTGTCATTTGAAAAGGAAGTGTGTTTTGGGATTCAGGAAGGGCCAGGTAAGTTACAAAGATAGGAGAGGTGAAAGAGCTGCTGGAACTCATTATGAACAGCAAGTGGAGAGATATAAAATAAAGAGCAGGCAGTCAGGTGGTCAGAAGGAAATCCAAGAACAGCCTGTTGTAGTTCTGAGGCTTAGTTTACAGGCCTCCAGGAATTTAGAACAGGGCTGATGGTAACCCAACTGCTGAACCTTCTCTACTCCTTCAACTTAACAAATACAGCATTGGTAGGAATGACAGCAAACAACAGACATGGTTACTAAAGGTGTGAATTTAATAGCAGTAAAAATAAAAATAATTCAAATTCAAGAACAGAGGGTGCTGCTGAATAAGTAGATGTTATTATGAATGGACTGGGTTAGAAATATCTTTGGTAGCACCTGAAAAGCTTCAATTATTCTCTAAGGCAGTATCAAAATTGTGATTTTAGCCAAATCTCTCATTTCCAAATCTACACCCTGGCAAGAGCCATACTGCATGGACCCAAGCAATATCACATGGTTTATCCACACTGTGTTTATTTCTATGGCTGGTTCCCACTCATTCAGTATTTAGGAAAATCTGGGGTCTATCATCACTCCAAAGTGATTTTCAGAAGAGTTGTTGTAGGAATTACTTGTAAAATGACCATTTATCTGTTTAATGACCTGTTCCAGCATCCAGTTACAAGAAATGACCAAAGAAAATGAAGTACAGGAATTCCAAGGTTCACTTTCACAGCCCAGGTTATGGTATGAACTGCCAGTGCCCTTCGTATGAGAAATCATCTGGATCTCCATTCTAAGGAGAAACATGTCATAGGCTATCAAATCACACTGGCTTGATGATTCAAAAATCATCAATCAAAAATGAGAAGATGTTTTTCCTGGCATTTCCCTGAGTTATTTCCACCCTTAAAAATTCCTAGTATCACTGAAGCCACATTTAAACTACATCACATTTAAAATTATAAAAGTAATTGGCAAGTGTGTTTTCCATGGAAATTTTGGGATGTTATTTTTGTCATATTATTTTACCTGCATAGCACAGAACGAAAGAATGCTGGTTTTTTATCACAGATTTGTCCCCAGAAAAGTCAAGTTTTTTGTATAATACTTCAGAAAAACAAACAAATGTTCTCACTTCTAAAGATTTAGAAAAAAATAGAATTATTATTATTTTTATAGCAATAATAATAATTAGAGAAGATTTAAGTGCAGTTTTCTGATTTCTCAGCTTTTAACAAAAGTTACTGAGTGAAAGATTTTTTGCATTGTAAAAAATATTGTACGTATTCCCAAACTTTGGAGGTGAAACATACAATGAATTATCTGAAATACCATCTCCAATAGCAATGGAAAGTTACTGACTTGATCAGAAAAAAAAATAAATCGTAAATATAATTTGTACAACTGGAAATAGGAAGTACAGGTGTAATACTTCCTCATAGGAAGGTGAAAAGAGTGGGAAATTTTCCATCATGTTGTTATTACCATGGCTACTTGCTGGGATACTGTACATTGTATTAGATAAAAAACATGAATATAGAAGATGAATATCAGCTCGATGCATTGTGCATGTCTGCACTAAATTTGTACTTTTCAAAAGTCATTTTAAATAAGAATTTTCAAAGCTAAACAATTGCTAAACATTGGGCGGAACATGAATAAAACTGCGATCAGTGGAGTCACTAAGGTTTCTTGCATCAGAAATACAGGGGCTTGGAACAGTAGCTGCAGCAGAAGAGATGTTGTTAAACTTGATTTGATATGAAATGCTGCCAAGGACCCAGTTCTGTGTTCCATCTTGTTTTAATTGTAGGTCACGCTTCTGAAAAGACGCAAATAGTCAGCAAGCCAAAGTGTTCTTATTGGCACACTTCACAGTCACGTTTTATTTTCAGTCCAGGAACCACTTAAAAGAGACCATAGAGACACAGAACACCTGCAACAAATATTCTTTTAAAATATTTATGCTTTGTACATTCAGAACTTAGGGTGATATTTTAGTTGCATGCAAAGACAGGTGATGATTTTAGAATTATTATGATGACAGCATTACCTTGACATAGTCATGTTTGTATTGTTTCTTACTCCAAAGCAATGTAGCCTTTATTTCACTATCTGCTTAGAAAGCACACTCTAAAAATATATTGAACATTTTGTGTCTCCTCTGATCTGTATAAATTGCTTTTATACAATCAGCCACACCTAAACTCATGCTTCTCAGTTATCACTGTCATGTTTAAATGTCATGGTAGCATAAAACACATCTTGTGGCAAACATCAGAAATATTGTTGGTGTCTTTTGCTTATACTCACGTAACCCACTTTTGATCTGCTTTTTTTTTTTTCAGAATAGGAATAGTCCCATTTATTCCCAAGTGGGATGTCAGTGTGTAAACTCTTGGAGATCCATGGTAATTAAAAATGCTACAAAATACTGGTAAGAAAATTGTAAATAAACACACATACTCTTCATTAGTGGCATAATATGAAAAAAATCACACTGCAGTCAGAATGACTGTTTCTTTGCCTGAGAAGTTAGTAAGTTTGGTCATACAAAAGAAAAAAACTCATCCTTCCCCTTATATTGAATAAAGCAAAACTTACCAAAGTACATTAAAAAAGTAACCCTTATTTTCAAGGGACATAATCAGATATGTATCTGACTGGAAAAACATGTTCTGTTACAGAGCTGAAACTTCATTTTAACTCCAGCAATACTGCAAAATTGTGTGAATTGCAATCAAATGGAAGGCATACATTCATAAAACCAAAAACTCTTCCTTCGCAAACAAGAGTGGGGCATTACACAGAATTAAATTATAAGCATTTTTTTGACTAAATTAAAATTTCTTTCTAGTCTAGGGACTATCACAGCATTTTTCAAAATCATTCATCATTACTAATATCTGTGGAAATAATTTTGAGGTTTTAATAGTCAGTATGTTCATGAGTCCTACCTGAATAGGATTAAGAGGATGACTATTACGATACAGTAGTATTTTGCAGAAAAATAAATAAATTATTGTAGAAGTTATCATGTTAAATCTTCTCCTTACAAGGAAGACCTGAGACTTTCTCCCAGAAATACAAATACTTGGTTTGGTGTGCTGATAACTTTATTAAAGTCTGCAATGTAATTATCAGCAATGTAAACTACAATGTTGGATAAAACACATCTTTCTAACTGTATCATCTGTTGCACATATCTCAAAATTCCAAGCCAGACATGCTAAAATAATGATCTATATGTTATTTTAAATTTGAAGTTTAATTTAACATGCCTTACGTAATATCTCCAATCTTTTACTTTGCAAACATAGCTGCTTAAAATCCTTTTTTTTTTTTTTTTTGGATGAAGACATCCTTTCAAAGGCAAAGATTCAGGTCTATGGATTTTGGATTTAAGATACAGTAGTCAAAGGCTGACAATAAATACTGTTTGAGAACTTCAAGTGGCAATTTGAATTCCATTGGAAATATACACAGAAATGTTATATTTTGACAGAGCCTTCTGTCCCAAAAGACATTATTTAAGTACTATCTTCTTCTGAGTTATTGACTCTGTGGATCTTTATTCTCTTATGAATGCCAGTGAAACAATAACAGCTATGCCAAAGAAATGAACCTGAGTGAAGTTTTGGCTTCTTTCACACTATTACCCCACTAAGAGATTGATTCACCAAATTTTAAAAAAATCACAATCAAAACTGGGTTGTGATCATCCAGACCTCTGTAACATCACCAATTAAGATACCATGGGACTGTCACAGAGCTTGAAATTCTGTAGAAACACAAAACACTACTTGGGATGATGGTGAGACCAAGCTGTAGCTATGCATACTGAGAAGAAATTCCTTTCTAATTCCTTCCAAACTCAATCCTGGATACCAAATGGATCTGGACATGTGGCTGTACATATCCGAATAAAGCATCAGTATGCCCTGAACCAATGAAGATAACACCCTTTTTTTAATGTTTTTCCCTTTATATTCAGTTGCAGTAATGTAGTGGCACATTTTAATCAGTTCAAGGCCGGGTTCAGGCTGCTTCTCCTGCATGGAAAAATCTGTCCAGTTTAAAATGGAGCACACTTGCTGTAGATAGTGCTTGGCATGCAGTCTGTTCAGCAGGCCTCTTCAGAGAACAGAAATGTCCTTCCTGAACCCTTTTGTAAGTGGCATATGTCATCAGTTAATGACAAATAGTCCCCTTTCACACCAGCAAAACACCAGTTTTGCTATTGGACTAACTAAAGTAGCATCACTTTATGTGCCTAATGATCTGGAAATATATTCACTTTGCACTCTACTTGCAATGCAAACATCAAACAGCCATCCAGACCCATACTTTTAGACAGGCTTTTATCAAAATGAATCTTAAGCAGAGATTAAATGTTCTTTATTTCAGCCTTATTAGATAGTGCCTGCTTTCTTATTTCTGTTGTTTCTTAGCTCCTAGACAAAACAATATGACCTCTAAGTTAATGGGCAAATGAGTAAGTGATAAGTGGATTTAAAAATAATAGGAAGTGGAAAACACTATAACTCAGGCATTACTTAACGAAACTAAAAGACATGTAATCTACTTGAACCAAAGCTTACAACTCAGATGGCTTTTAAATAAAGGAAGAGACAAACAGAAACACAATTCTGGGGCAGTTATGATGCCTGTATTGAAGCAAAAGAGTCAGCACAACAAGGAATAAACAAACTGATTCATCGACTTGTCATGACACTCAGAACATGCTGATTAAAGCCCCTGAAGTTATTGGAAGAAGTCTTCCAGGTGTGATGCTCGTCAGCTATTGCTCAAGCTGGGAATTAGTTAACAGTGTGCTGAAATGCTCTTTTCCATCTCATCAAATATTCACCTTCATGAAGTTCACTTGCTCCCACCATCTGTGCTTATGTAAGCAGAAAATGCTTGCTCAGCTATTCCATTGTGTGGGTTTCCACTATTCCTATTTCCTAGTTTAGATAAACAGGAATGTGATCCTCAGTGTCACACATTCAGCATCACTAATCCTGCATGGGTTATGCCAAATTTAAGCTTTAAGAGCCAGAACCATCTGTCTTCTCTATGCCTCAAAGCACACCTTCCTATATTGACTTAGTGGTAATGGGCTTGTTTCAGTGGCAAGTGACACAGTAGGGTGACAATTTGGGCATTGTATCTGGTATTCTATTTGCATGCATTGAATCTGGTATTCCATTTGCATGCATCCAACAACATCAGGTTTGTTTACTGCTGTAGATATGAGGGAATTGTTTCAGAAAACCAATCACTGCTGTAGTCTATTTTGTCTTCTTTAGCAAAGTTGACATTGGAGTGAGTAAGCAATCATGTTCAGTGAGGTTTCCATCTTTTCAAATCATAATCATTGCACAGACATACATGGTTTGGACTCAGGGACATTGAAGCAGAAGTATCTACATTAAAAGCTCTTATCATACAAAAAAATGGGAACACTTGTGTTGCCAAATCTCAGACCTGAAATTACCACTAATGGAGGTATTGTACTAAAGTACTTGTATCAGGACCTACTCAAGTGTCCCAGAGTCATAGCTGGACCTGAAAATGAAAAAATGAAATGCCAGCAGAACTTATAAATAGGAATCCATAATAAAGTCCACAACATTTTCTTAGTACCTCACTAAAAATGTAATTTGAGTCCATAGTGGTATCAGTAATGCCGAAGATTGGTTTCTGTACTCCAAGTAAGGCCTCTGTATATTCACTTGCACTCTATTCATACTGAAGAGCTTCCCAACACACTCAGTAGTTTTGCAGGGCATTTCATTTCATGTCTCAATCTGCTCGTTTCATGTTGTGCCAGATCAGATGAACAACAGAAACTGCCCAAGCAGATAGCTGTTTGTGCAAGACACTGAGCTGGAACAGAGACCTTAAGGCTGGGATTCATCTCACTGATTTGAGATGTCTGCAACATAGATTAATGACTTCTGAGATAGCTGCCACAGCTCCCAGGTGGGATGATTCAGCTGACCTATTTCTAGACATCTGCTTTAGAGTAGCATGACTTAAGCTCCAGGAGTGTTATCTATCCCTCAACTGAGTATAAAGGAAGCATGTGGTGACTAACCCAGAGGGAGATGTTGACATTATCAGATGTTTTCTCTGACTTCTGAACTCAGTTCTTTCACTCCCATTTAATAAAATACATTATGATGGGAATTTGCATGTTATTTCTTTTTCCCCTCTTTCTAGAGCAAGACAAATCTACATTCAGTTATTCTTGAGCATAGCCCACTCTACCAGGCTAAAACAGATCTCCAGAAAGAGTGAGAAAGAGAAATAAGAGAAATCTTTTATTGTTCTACGGTATTCATAATTATTTTTATTGAGCAGTATCTTCCACCACTACTGCAGGTTCATTGCTTTTGGTAATTTTCATCTCCTTTTCCAATTAAGAGGTTCACACAGTGATAGGTAAGGAAACTATGAGTGCCATCTTCCTTCTGTCTCCAGTAAGGTAAACTGTTCAGCCACACAGACTTTGAGGAACACTACTTTTGTCCTAAAAAGCTGCCTGACGTATTTACATTCCACTTTTTATCTAGTGGGTTCTCCACTGACAGAATAACAGCCCATATTGGTGATCAGGACAACTGATCACCAACATTCTGCTGATTAAGCATGCATCCATCTAAAATACACAAGAGGAATCTAGTTAATATAGTGTTACTGATCACATTAAGATTTCCCTGTGGTGTTAGAGATGATGGAATTTTTTGGTTGAAAAGGGGTGTAGAATTTTTAGATAAGGCCAAGTTATATATGTCTCTGAGCAACCTCAGTGAAAGGTTGTCCCTGCCCATGGCAGGAAGGATTGAAGTGGATGATCAGTAAGGTCTCTTCCAATCTCAACATTCTATTTCTATGATTCTGTGATTCTATGGCAACAGACAAACAGCCATGAGAGCCTAACACTGGTGCTAATGCAGTCCTGGCTCTTGCATTAATTTCCTTCTCTGGAACTTGCCAGTGACTACTAACTATACATTATTCAACTCAGATATGGATACTATGAAAGGCAGAGGTATAGAGACTCAGAAGAGCACAGACTGTTCTACTTGGACTAGGAACATACAGGCCTGGACAGGACATGCTGGGATATCAAGTTCAGTTTCTTGGAAATTTAGGCAATCGTGATATATAATCCCCTACTACACACATGCTCGTTGGACTGTTTCAAGACTGAAAGGAAAGCAAAGCTGAAAGCCCCAAGAATTCCCCCATTTCAGAAACAATCCCCAACTTCACTGATCACATCAGCCTAAAAATAACAAATAGCTCTTCATTTCCATAAGCCAGTTTCTCAAAATACTTATTTCAGTACATATTCTACCCAGCTGTCACACTCTATCCTAATCTTGACATGATTTAATCTGTTCATACAGATAACTGTTATTAAACAGACAAAAAAGACCCAGACAAACCCTGCCAAATCCCAGCACGAAATGACTGGATCATGCTCTGGTGTTGGCAACATGAAATTTACTGCAGGGCATGGTTTTTAATGATAGCAGTTCATTACATGAGGCAAATTATGCTCCAGTTTCAATAGTTGTTACACTGTCTGTATTTCTTTATTTTAGAAAAGCTTGACATTAAATGAAGGCTAACAGATCATTAATCTAGAAAGAAAGTTGTTTCCTAGATGCAGAAATAGCAATTTATGTTGTTTTCAATAACTACTTCCTGTTTGTTTTATATTATCACTGTTTTCCAATTATTTATAAGCAAAATCCATTTTAAAAAGTTTTATTTTTTTTTTACTAAAATACATGATGTAAAATGGTAGATAAGGAAGAGAGGACAGATAGCTGACTTATGCCATTGAACGTCACATGCATTTTAAGGGAATTAATTGCATTTAGAAGTTCTTTATGTTGATAAAGATGAAAATATAGAGCTACAGGTGAGAGGCATTGATGCTTCTAACTGCTACTGATACAAGATCTTACTCAAGACTGTATTTTTTATACAAGTGAAAGGTGGAAAAACATAAAACAGACATCACTTGTAGAAATGAAAACATAATCCAGACCTCATCCAAATGAAACCTAAAATTCGGAGATTTGGTAAGCAATTACAAGAATGCCGACATAGCACTGGGGGAATTCTGTTTCAGAGTTCTATTGTCTTGTCTGAGGAAAAGTCTGGGTAACTGTCTTTCTCACCATGCTACACAGCCCTCTGATCTGCTTCTGCAAGTTGCCTTTGCTCTTTCATATTCATTAATTAAGGATGTGAAATTGCAGTTCTTTGTGAAGCTAATACTCACCTGAAATGTACCTGACAAATATGCCAGGAAAAGGATGCCTAAATATTGTCTTGTGAAGACTTTCACCTCCCAGACTTCCAGTCTTAAGAGTCTTGGTACTACAATAATTTGGAAAAAACTGATACAATAAACATCTGTACTATACTTTGACACTTGGAAGGAAAAGTCACCACAACACAAGAAGTACAATGTAAGAAGGAAGTTTTATAATTAGTCCTAAGCTGTGGTTTAGATTTTAGATAATAAATTATTTTCAGTTTATAATTCAACAGCTAATTTTGTAGTGAAAGAAATGCCAGAACATGCCAGAGTACTAATCCATCTGACTGAAAACAGATACACTATTCTGGGCCCCTCCTGATGCAAAATGAATTCTCCTTATACCAGATATGAGTCATAAATAAGACTGGTTTTGGTCCAGATCTTTAGCTGGGTAATAAAACCTACAAATCTGAGATTTTTAAGAATGCCTGTGCAATTTTTTTGTAATTTAATCTAATTATTTTCTTTTAATTAATTCCAGTCCAATACTGAGGACAAAATGTTGTATTATGGATTTTATATTATGTAAATTCAGTCTTTGTTTCAATCAATATCAAACTTTTTTTAATCTTAATTCACAATTATGATCCAGAACATCAGAGGACCTAATAGGGTACCACCTCCTATGCCTACATACCCAGCCAGCTCTTAATAATATACTCTTGTCTCATTTCTGGGAGTGGGAAAAACCATCCAGTAAAGATGACCATTGAAAGGAGGAGACAAGAAATAACATGAAACAAGGAAGAAAACAGAAAGGAAACAACTAAAATCAAGAGAAAAGATCTGACAATTGTGCAACAAAAATAATGGATCTGAGAAAGAAAAGGGGGATTGGTTAATCATTAGCAGTACAGTCTGAAGTTGAGCAAACTTTGTAGATACCAATATTCCAGGCACTACCCAGCTTCTCCTCTGTGCCACTCCTCATTCCTAGAGCAATCTCATCAAATATCATTCCAGATAAAGAGCAGCTCTAGAGTCAAGCATGAGAACATGATGAAAAGTCAAACAATAGTAAATACAGACTCATCTATTTTGCCAATATGACACACTTCAGTAATATCTAACTGAACTCACAGGCACTTTTGTATTTAATTTTCAGCTGGTAAACTAAGATATAAAAAAGCTGTTTGAGGGGTTTTTTGACTCGATAAATTTTCCCAAATATTTTAAAATTTTGGACCATTTTCTTATGGTCTTACATGGCCACGATTCTTCATAATGAGGGTAGCAGAATCCTGTTCTCAAAGTTAGAGCTACTACAGGAGGTTGTAAAATATGACTAGAAGTCACATTTCCCATTTATGTAGAACCATCAGGTCTGAAGAACAGACGCTGTATTTCCAAACTGAAGCAGATGCATTGCCACTCTCACTGCCACACACCAAATCCTGCAAACAGCTGAAATGGATCAAACTGGACAGCCTCCAGAAGCAGATTTCTAGAGAATACACAATAAAAAAGCAAACACATTATGAACCTTCTCATGCAATTATATATACTGCTGCTAGTGCTCCTGACAACCTGACAGTTTCTTACTGAGCACTCTGTTAAGGGCATTGATGGTTGGAAAAGTGTATGTCAGCTTCAGATTAACCAAATTTGTTTATTCCCAGATTTCAGCATGTTACTTTTAGAGCAAACACAAACCTCCTGTGTTTCTAAGCGCCTCTCTATCAATTAAGGAATTGATTTATTTATGTACACGATCAACTTTGCTCATATGAGGAAGAACACTTAATGAAAGATAGGTAATATTATTTATTATATATTATTATACCTTAAATATGCTGTCAAATTTGTTTTCCTTTACATTCTTATGCCACAGTTTTCAGCAATCAAGTCAATCTTATTGTTGCATATAAGTTGCAGTAGATAACGTATCCTCACATTTATTTTACTAACAGTGGTCCCGTGAATGCAACAGAAAACTAAGAACTTTTATTACGTAAAATTATCACCAGATAATGACAGGACAACCACCTAAAACAACCAAGTAAAAAAACTACTTTATCCTTTCTCCTTACTATTGTTTTTTCTTGAACCTCATGAATTTCTTTTCCAAACTTCCTCTAGCAACACACTTGGCCTGATCACAGGGTCTGCTTTTGACCTGCCCTGTTCCCCATCATCCATGAAAAGGATTTACCCAGTGTGACTTCTGACAATGCACTGGCTTTCAGTGGTGTTTGACTGTGTACAGCAGGAGAGGGTGCCTGTGTAAGAATGGAAATCTCCACCCATTGCCTAACAACTAGCCAGGCCTATACTTACAAACAGGTGGGACTGCAAGTAAGAAATTTTTACTTCTTAGGAGCGTATTCTTTAAGAAACCTTTGAGGAGTTCAGAGAACAGGACAAGACATAACCAAAACTGGACAACAAAGAAAAATTAATGGCACTGAGTTTTCCTTCCACCCATGTGATCCAAAAGGATTCCAAAAGGGTTAATGCTGGAAAAGAGAAGGGAAGGAAATTGTACACTCCATCTGCTCTAATAATTCTTTGACTAGGGAAGATAGCACTCATGATGATTAACATATTTGTTTCAAATGTTCCAGAAAACGTCTTTCAGTCAAGACCTGACATTGATCTCTTCAGTCTGATGCCAATACTCCATACATTAGGCCACACCACACCAGCTTAGTCCACCAGGATAGTTTTTTATCTGATCCAAAATAAAGGAAGACAACAGGAGTCTTTTTCTTGTTATATGTTGCCTCTAGGTGCTCAGCTCTATGGTCACAGATTACACAGTGGCAGAAGAAGGGTATTACATAATTAAATAAAGACAAATATTGTCTTATTTGGAGGCAAGTTTGAGCAGTCCTATCAACCAGTCAAGTTCTATTAATACCTTTAAGTGCAAAGGTGTCCCCACTTATACAAGCACAAAGAGAACAAGAGGCTACTCTGACCCAGTTTCTGGGCACAGGTTACTGGACATATCAAGTTTGTTTCAGACTATTTGAAACGTTCTTCTGCAGTCATCAAGCCTAGGTCAAACCAAAACAGCCTTTTACAACAATCTCCACATGTGCTGTGAATGTTCCTGAGGGCTGTAAGTGCTCTTTTCTTCAAAACCATACATTGCTGCTGTTATCTGACTACTTTTAGAAGTTCCTGTTTTCTTCTTTAGTCATCTATAAACAGTTGTGCTCTCAGTCCATGTTTCACACATTGCCTCTGGCTGTGCAGTAGGGATGGCAACTTGTCATTAGTGGACATATTATTTAGGAAATTAGTGGATACTCTTAAGATGAAAGAAAAGACATACCTCATTCTTGCAATATTTTCATAGACAAATGTGTCTTTGAGGTTTGGAACTGAGCTAATTTTCTTTTATTAAACAGAGGAGTGATATTTATATATACCTGGTAAAATGCAAAAAAATTTGGAAACAGAAAATGCTGGAGGGCTTTGGAAGCAAGTGTGTGCACACAGCCAGCTCCTCCTTCAATGCCTACACACTCCCACCTTATGTAAGGAGTAACTGCAAGAGGACAAGAGCATAAAGAACTCATGTTAATGCAGGTTTGGAGTCTGATGTCACTGGAGAATTACCAGCTTTATGATTTTTTTGGCTGTCCTTTCCATCACTATAAAAGTTATCATGAATATCACAACAGAAGCAAAATGGCCCAGTTCAGATCAAAGCCAAAACCATATAAAACTGTAATAAACCTGTGCCAGATGATCTTCATCTACTGTAAGCAGATTATGTTGTATTTACTCCATTACTGTTTAAACATGATGAATTTTGTCTGCATTTAAACTGATGAAAATGAAATCATGAACTACCTTTAATGTTAATTTTACAGGAAAAAAGTCTCTTCCTTCTGTAAAATATTATTCTTTTTATATTTGCCATAATTTTCTTTTTTTCTTTTTTTTTTTTTTTTTTTTTTGTTCTCGGGTTAAAAAGGGAAAAGTAA
>VZRH01006249.1:806415-867182 GCA_013397555.1 Urocynchramus pylzowi
TTTTTTTTATTTTCCCTAATTTTTTTTTTTTTTTTTTTTTTTTTTTTTTTTTGGTCATCGGCTGAAACAGGCAAAGCTAACGAAAACCTTGTTCTATATAACAAGAATATAACTTGAAAATTATAAATGTTTGTTGATATTTATTTGGAATATACTAAAAGTAGTGTTTTTTTCCTTTACTTCAGAACTGTGTGCACTCATCACTGGGATTACTGCTTCATACTCTTTCCTTGTGAGAATCTTTTTACATTTTTTCCTTGTAAAAATCAATTTTTATACAAAATAGGAAATGGTTCTGATGTACTATTAGAACGCATTTTTTAGGAACTGAGTACTAGGATTGCAATTTAAAACAGTAAATGGGGTCACAGGTGACCTGAAGCAATTCTATTCCCTTTGTTTCCTGAAAGTGTTTTATGCAACCCAAGCCAAGGGGCTCCTTACCTTTGATGGTTGATGCTAGTGTCACCTTGTGACAGCTGGAATATCTTCATTCAGTTCTACAGTGAGCACCAATTTTAACTCTGTTAGTTCTTTAAAGCTGAAGGAGGCTGTGATACAAACAGCATAAGAGAGATTGCTGCTACCAAAGGCAAGTAAGTTCTTGTTTTCTACCTTGTGATGGCATCAGTATGGAATACACACACTGTGTGAACACAGAATCAGAAGTGTTTAAATTTTCTTGGGTTTGGGGATGAATAAAAAGAACACACTATGAGTTTTCTTGGAGTAACAGGAAAATATTGCTTGTTACAGAAAAATGTTCTTGTACCATGAAGGGGTTTCCTGGAGATGCACTGCACTCACAGCCCCCCATAAGGCTGCAGCAGCACTGCTGTAGTTTGTTTCCAGCAGTTTGCAACCAGGGGTGTCATTGCTGGCTGTCTGAGCAGTTTGAAGGACTAGCAGCAAATGGATGTCTGATTCACCATGTTGAATGCACGCAGAATATAATTTTAAAGGCCTTTAAATGGCATTTGCAGGTTTTGGTGGTGGAATTATGTTATAATGGGGCTTTGTTTAAGCTCTAAACTTAGAAAATCTAAGGCTAAGCAGAGGTCACTGACCTGAATGAAAGCCTTTCATTAGGAGACTAAGCTCTTTATTTCCATGGTAAAGAGTGTTTTGATATATATATGCTGAAGGCACTATCACTCCTTGACTATACAAAAAAGTTAAGCAATTCAGTGTGCTTACAGGGAGCAGCCCAGAGATGCTCTCTAGGAAACAGCAGATGATATGCATCACTGATTTGGGATTTGGTGTGCTGAGTTCTGAGGAGGAAGAGAACAACTCTACTGCAGAGTATGCTTGGGGTTACACACCTTGGTTGGAGAGAGGCAGATGTAGGTTTAGATCTCTGCTACTCAAATAGGTTTGGGTCCAGTGCTCCTATATCAACACTATTTTTGTAAACCTGGACTATAGATATACTTAAAAAACAAACAAACAAAAAAAAAATACATGTAAAAACCAAAAAAAAATCTACCAAGAGAATAGAGAGGGAAAATAGCCCAGAAGCAGGTCTTTCAGATTATTAAAGAAAAAAAAATGGAAGTCTACAATAAGGTGAGTTTAGGGCATCTTGTATTTTAAACATTAAAAAAAAAAAAATCTATGAAACATGTAATAATCCCTTTATTAGTTCAATTAACATTCTTGGTACTGAGCTGAGGAATATGTTGAAACCTGTAGGTACTCTGGCTGTAAGATGAGCTCTAAAAACCACTGACCCAGGATAATAATAAAACACAAAGATACCTTAACTAGATGTTCTGTTTGAAATAGTACATTCCCTGAGGATATTTCATTAACATAATTATGTCTGGCTGTAACCAAAAAAGAATCACACTACATGGAGGTGAAAACATTATTCTGCCAACTTGAAGGATGTGTTCACACTAAAAACATGGAACATCTGAAATTTATTTTTGTATACAGTAAAATGACCTCTGGAGACAGATGATCTGATTTTGTTCAGGGTGCTGGACTTCAGAGAGGTATACATATAGATACAATAAATGCCAGAAAGAAAAACATTAATATCAAAAAAGTCTTCAGCAACATATTTTCTTCTAAGTAAAAGCCACACTAGGAGGTAAAGAAGTCTCAAAGAGAGATTTTTATATGTAAAGAATTTTTGCATTTTGGAACTAGACTAAATGAAATATCTGTTATGAGCAGATTTTCATTATTTACAAGTATATGCAGGCAAAAAAGTAATCAATTAATGCTATGGCTTTAGAAATGAAGAGATGAGGAAGGAGAAATTTCAATAGCTGCCAAATTTTTCCCCTTGTCAGCTAAGTCCAGCTTTTTCATGCCTTCACACACTACATCTCTATATGTCTCCTCATAATGATAGTATATTTTCTCATGTGACTGCAACCGTCAGGGAGAAAGAGGGTAAAAAAAAGAGCATTTTTGAAAAATCATAACACTAGACATTTAATGCTTTTCCAGTTTAGGCTTCTATAATTCCTGTACAAACTGCATTTCCAAAACCCTTTAAAACAAGGTTTTGTTTTAATGATACTCTATTCACATCTGTAAAAAAATATTTTTGATCCAAAGTGTAAATTGTTTAAAACAGCAAACTTTGACTTGTTCTTTGGACTGTTACACATTCTGGAAAAGTCAGAGAAGGGATTTTGTTCTCAGATCAAGAAACAACTTTTGAATTGGTGTGACAACAATATTCTGCATTTTCCATGTGCATTAGTATTTTCTGTCCTGAAAACTATCATTTCAGCTTCTGGAGTGTTTTTCCCCACAGGGATAAGGCAACTTTGATCTTAAATAAATTGCTAAACTGTGTAAATTCATATGATTTGATATTCAGGTTATTTGGTACCACCTGCTTCCCTTTTTATTTTATGTTTAGGTTTCTTTATTATGTGAATCTGCAATAGCTTTTGCCAACATGGGAAGTCTTTTTCAAGGGACTTTACTTCCTTGTGACTTTTAGCAGTGTTTGGAACAGAATAAACATTGTTGTAACATACTGTGGTCATGTCTATATATCATGGATGCATTTTACAGCAGAGGACAAAATCCAAGACCATTTCTTGTTGTGACAAACCAAAAAAGTGTAGCATTAAAGCTGACCATCTCAGAAAGACTGTAATAATCCTAGATCATAATCCTGACTTTCTAAAATTTCCATTTCTTGTAAGAAATGTCTTGAAGGTACCTACAAGAAGTCACATTTTTTGTGCATTTCTGTGTGAAGCTGATTTCAGAAGAGATGGAAGGCTTGGTGCTGCACTGTCCTTCACCCACAAAATTGCTCTGATTTTTTGGTTTTTCAGGCAGTGTTCAGCTCTCCAAACCTACTATTCACTCTTTTATCTTATTCCCAGTTTTACCCCAGCATTGCTTGTTACATTGACTTCTAGAAGAAGAAAGGATATTTATTTCTACTCCTTCAATTGGCACTGCAGAAGGATAAACTTCATGGCAAAGCTCTTTATTGACAGCACCATCTTTAAATAACACTTTCAGAGAAGTATGATCTTAAGGCTTTACCTTGAAAGACAACTAGCAATTTTATTTTCCAAATATAAGGGAAACATAAACTTCCAGAGATATTTTGTTGTGCTATGTTAGAACTTCTACAAACCATGGTATGTGATAGTATGGCATTAGTCTAAACCAAATTAGGTTTCAGAATTGTTATTAAAATGGTCCATATTTTGGCTATAAGCATAAAGATTCACCTTTTTCTCTACTAAAGCTGAAATTTTTATTATTCTCTTTTTCCAAAGTAGTTAAAAAAGAATTTTATACTATGCTAAACAATTCCACTGTAGAGATGATATGGTCAAGGAATTCCTACTTATATTAGAGACAGCAGATGAGCTCCACTTCCTTTCATATTTAAACAAATGAATTTGAAGTCAGAATAATTGCCTCTTTCACTCCTGGCTGGGTGAGAAGAGTGGGAACGGCTGTTTATTCCAAAGGTGTTCAGACGTCATAAAATTCAGTTTAGAGTGGAAACTAAAGTACTGACTTTGATACAGGGTAATAGCTGCAAGTCTACAGTTTTCAAAGATTTTTTTGTAAGGATAAGACATATACAATATTTCAGGCCTAGTCCATCTAGGAGATCCATGTGATTCGTAGTAGTCCATGGTCCCAAAACTCAGTTTTAGTGTTGCTTTTACACATGTGGATGATAACAAAGAGAGTACCATTGGTACTTTGCTGCCTTTTTTGTCATAAACAGAATTCACCAAATGATCCCTCACTTTCAGTTCTACTGCTCCTCTGCCCATTTGAATAGCTATTATTAAATACAAAATATTTCCAGAGGGAACAATTGTAAATCATACTTAAGAAAAATTGAACATTTGTCTTCAAAGTTCGTATAACCCAGAATAAAAGTAGACAGAGACGGGGGTCTCATACACAGATGCAAGAATAAAATACATTAATATTGATTGTTAAATTAATGAACGTGGATTTTATTTGCTTGTGCTAAAACTGGAAAGGCATGGGGTTTAAGACCACCACAAAGCAGCTAAAATTGCACTGCCATTTTTAGGTGTTAGCAGTATTATCAGGCTTCATCACTGTGTTGAGGATTTATTTAAGAAATTGAGCTTTTTATCTCATTTCTCACAGTAAGAGAACAGCAAATTTTCATCTAAATTAAGAAAAATAATTTACAGTAAAACTACAAAAATATAAAACAAATCTGAACTTTCTGATCAACTGGCTAACTCAGCACTTACCAAGTGTAAAAGATAGAAAAAGGTTAATCCACATCAGTGGAGAATGTTGATGGTTAGTTTAAAATAAAACTTCTGTTCATATTGTTGCCAGAAAGTGAGTGATTGGGTCTACACGCAATAGAAGGCCTCAAGAAGATACACAAGAGGTTTTAACGCAGTGGAAATTTTGAGTAAATGTTAAGATAACATGAGCTATGTTTAATAAATAAATTTGGTTTATGCTGAGAGCTATTTCAGACTCTTGACACTATTGCTGATGTGGAAAAATAGAATTTATGGCTACAGATAGATGCATTTTTTAGTCTGTGCAATTCTTTTTAATATGAGGGTGTCCCTGACCTAGCTTATGATGTCAATATGCTATAAAGAACTCACAATTGCAAGAACAAGCTTAGTGGAAACAGAGAAAAGAGAAATCAAGCCTACATAGATGTCTGGCAGTTTTTCACATCTCCTAAGTCAGTCAGGAGGGAGCAAACATGTCAGTGTGCAGTTGATATAGAAACTGTCCAGCTTATCTCTAAATGAATTGCTCAGTTTTGCCTTTTTNCACCGAGGAGACCTGTTCTGGCTCCTAATCTGAAATAAAGAGAATGAAGATATTGCCAAAATTCTAAAAGATGTTTGAGCAGATGCTTAGGTAAGGGTAGATGAGATATGGATATATAGAAACAAATGCAGTTTCTATGGATAGATTTCAAATTTGCATAAGTTTAGGGAAAATCTTGAACATATGATTCACTAGTACCCTCAAGTTAAAATAAAAACCAACCAACAAATCAAATAAATAAAAAAATTCATTAAACCAAACTTAACTACACAAATAACTATTTTTAAACATTACTGAGAAGTCTGGGGATTGGTCTTAGGATCTGGAGGGCTTAAACAGTAAAATGCTTTGGGTAGGCTATTACTAGGCCCTGACTACCAACTAGGAGATCAAATGGAAGCAGGAAAGTCTGACACAGAACCAGATCATAAAGCTGGATGTGGATGTACCTCTGGCAACTGCAACTCCTACTTGGAAGCTGATTTCAAATGTAGACTTGAATTAGATGTTACTGTCCCATTTAGAAACACTTCCATGGAAATACAAGGAGGCGACTCTGTTCCCTTCATCCAGGCTTATCTCATCTGGCCAGAGCAGTGAAATAAGGAAAACAGGCAGGGATTTCTTAACTAGAAACTAGGTTTCTAGTTTCTAGGTTTCTAACAAAGCACTGCCAAGAGAAAGTAGGACAGCCTGTAGACTGATGATTTGTTCTGTTTACAGACTGTGAAGCTTCTGGAGGAAAAAGTGAAGGAGGTACACTCTTCTTGCTTGTTTTTGTTATGGCTGAAGCTGGATAAAAATCTCTGTGAATAAACCTGAAATTCTAGGAGGACAATGTTCTCTGCTGAGCATCAGGCTCCCACTGAGTTTATGTCTAGCTGAGTGGCCCTGACTCACACAGAAAGACTTTTAAGACCTCCCTATCTACATTAAAAAGTCCCAGTACCTGCTAAGGCAAGAAAAACCAAACATCCACCACTGGCAGCTTACCAAGAGCCAGAGGGCTACATATAATAGCAAAACAAAAAGGATGATCCAGCTCTCCTTTTCCATTCAGACTCTCTTCTCTGAAAAGATCAGGACTGCAATGCTGGGAAAAGAACTGTGAGTCACCAAGAAGAAACTTGCAGCATTGCACAGCTTCACGGGAGGCCCCAGCTAGAAATGGACAGCACAACCTGTCAGCTGGCAAATCCTGCACTAAAGAAGGCAACAGAACATCATCAGAGTTAAACTGATATTCTGACAGGAAAAACTAGATAGTGAAAGGACCCACATAAGAAAAATTATTCATTTTAGCCTTCATTTGCTAAGGCAGTACTCCTAAGTCGGATCAACCAGGCTGAGCAAATCACTGTGTTGTTCTTTGTTAATAAATTCTTCCAGGAAAATCAGTTTTTATTTACACCCAGTTTCCCAAGGTTTCATAATGTGATAAGGCAATGATCAGAACACTTCTAGTAAGTCAATCTAGGAGCTAAATCTCACTATATATCCTTATTTTCCTTTATTCTTACACTCAATTGCAATTTGATAGATAAAATTCTATTATTTAAGTCTAT
Source organism: Urocynchramus pylzowi (assembly GCA_013397555.1). NCBI lineage: Eukaryota > Metazoa > Chordata > Aves > Passeriformes > Fringillidae > Urocynchramus > Urocynchramus pylzowi. Next base: position 813,270 of record VZRH01006249.1, read on the forward strand.
GTTTTATCCTGATAGTGCCAATCTTTAATAGGAAAGCACTAGCAAAAGGGAAAGTAATAATAACACCTATGAATACATTATTTGGACATACCATACAGCAGAAGGCTCAGACACCTGGAGATGAGACAACATAGCTTCTGTCAATGAAAAAGATACAAAAATGTAAATACTAAGGCAGAATGTTTAAAACAAAGTTCATTTCAAGGACAAGAAGAGCCTTAAAACATCTAGATTAAAAATTTCATGGCCTCTTTTACTGTTTTGAGTGTCAAAGAGGAGATAGGATAGCTAACATTCAGGTTATGATACTGACCAGAGGTGCTACCAGACTGACATTTGGAGAGACACATAATCACTCACTGTGTGTTTATGTTTGCTCCAAAGAAGTTCTGTCCAGGGTGTGTCTCCTCCATAATGGCAAATAGATTAGTACAATACATGGCATAAATCCATGAAAACATTGATGACCTTCACACCTGAATCTTGATCTTGGCTCTTTTTTCTTCACATAAAGAGTTGAAACACAAAATTTAGCTTGAAACTTGATTGTTTGGATTCCAGCCTAAGTTTAATAGATTACTTAGACAAAGAAAAACTCAGAAATTGGAAATCAAATGCTTAAAACTGAAGAAAAAGAATAAAACTGAGTAACAATTAAAGGCATATGTTTCAAAATGAAATTAAAGAAAATGAAGGGGGGAAAAGTACTGTCCTCTCATGGGAAAGCATATCAGGAAATTGAAAGAAGAAGTTAGAACTGAAACAAGGAGTGCATAGCACTAACAATTCAGGAGGAGTGATAATGCAGGAGAAATGTTCAAAAAGCTCAAAAGTCAAGTATAGAACCTTAACTCAGAGGGATAAATAGCAGGTGAAAAATTCCTGGGGCAGAGGAAAGTAGTAGTAGTAGTAGTAGTAGTAGCAGGTCAGTACACTGAGCAGGAATTATTTATAAAAGGCAGAACTCTTTATATTTACTCTGGGGTTTTTTTGTGTCTTTGTGTGTTTAAAAAGCAGCAGTGTACAGGAAAGAAAATAAAGTTCTGTCTAGCTCATGGGTTATTAAGGAGGATGCTGTATTCAGCATCACCTTTGCAGATAATTTTTTTTTTAATTATGAGGACTTCCACTCAAGAATCCTAAAGGAGATTGACAAGAATATCACACTAATGTTACTTTTACATATATCTTAGAAAACTAAGGACAGGTTGACAGTTACCAATCAATTATTGACAACAGGAGGGAAATGACCTAAATACTTATCACTCAATTAATCCAGGTGAAGCCGGAGATGAGTTAACATGGAATGCAAGAGATAAAAGATGAAAGGATGGGAATATAATTAATACTTGTTAACATCTTGTTATAGAAATTGGATCTTGTCAAATGAAACTGCTTTCACCAATCAGACTTCATGTTTGGTGGAGGTATAACAGAGATGCAATATGCCTGCAGTTACAATAAGCTGTTTGACTTGGTGCTACATAACATTCTGGTTAAAAATAACACTATGCAATATCCTTAACATGCCAAACAAGCAGTTTCAGAAAGCTGACTGATAGACATCAAAGTATATGCCACTGACAAGTAAATATGGAATGGGGATGTTTTCAGGTGACTACAGGGACTGTGGCTCTCCAATGATAATCATAATTTTATTAATAGCCTGGATGTAAATGAAAATGCATCTGCCAATAATGTCATGTCTTCCTAAAGATGGGTGCACTGGTAATAATGTTAGCTACAACCCACTAATGCTTTTCTCTACTTGCCAAAGTGCAAACCACCGTGCCACCCTGAGACCACAAACATAAGGAAGGAGTCTTGGAATGAGATTAACAGGATACAAGTCAGAAGAATTCATTCTGCAGCTCTGCAAGTTTGCTCTGTCACCAGAGTGTTATCTTGCAAATTATTACACACAGCAACATGTGTCAAGCCACATGTCTCCATTCCTGCAATTTAACTTTCTAGGACAGGAGAAGCTAATGCAAGTAAAGCTGCTTTTCACACTGTCATATGAGGGGAAAACACCCGGCAGTCCACTATCCCTCCTCAGATCAGTCTAAGGAATTTCAAACGTCACTTCCGTTAAAATTCCAGACTATTTTGAAAATCCAGAGGTTAAACACACAAAGAAATTTTCTCAAAGGGTAACAAGTTACTGCACATTAGCTGTCTGTATCCTTTAAGTTACAGTCTGAATTTTCAGATTTCAATCTGCAACTATCCTGCAATCAGGACAATCTTTAGGCTTGCAATTAAGCACTGTCAGAGTTTAAGGGCACAGTATGATTACCCCAAAACAAGTGGCACGTTTTATAAGCACCCTCATGAGATGGAAGATTGTGCCTTTTAGTTCTGGAAGAGAAAAATCATTATGGGAAGAAAAAAACGAAGCCACATGTCTTGTTCCTTAGAGGTCAATAAAAGTAAAGATAAATATACTTTTCTAGACTTTGCTCTCAGGTGTGTTTCCTGAGTGACTGCCTCCTGCTGAAAAGTCAGACTGCATCCTCTCCCAGAGGCCATGCCTCCTCCCTGCAAGGAAGGAGTTTGGCTTTTGCTCTATAAACAGAAGAATTTGGCATGAGTCTTGGCTAATTATATGTAACACCAAATTTCCTAATTGTCAGATCTTTTAGAAATGCAATGCTTTACATCAACTAATGAGAATGATACCTTTGGTTTAGCAAGCATATCCAACAGCTCTCTGTGTCCTATAGTTTGTAGAAAACAGACCTGTGTGTGGATCTCTTTTTACCTCACATGTTACAAACTGAGTTGCAATTTCAATAGGTGAAATTGACACTTCTTTACTTCCTTCAGGTTAATCTCCACATCATAGTCTGAATATAGATTAATTGTACTTTACAATACAAAGTAATTATCCATTTGTTTTAACTTCTGTTCTGCGTCATTCAGACTAATGGGTGCTATAGCAGGACTGTACAGCTGCATTTGAAACTATTGCCTCAGGAGTCTGCTGCTCCTTTTAAATGAAATAAAGTTAGCAGGGAATAAAACTGAAAATGGAGGCAAAGTAAATCACAGCCTTCATGATAGGAAATGCTTGCCAGAACTCTTAGTCAGTGCCTAATTGTTTTCCTTTATACAAAATGCCCTAAGACTTCAACAATCTTTAAAAATTAATTTCTGCTAATCCCCCTAGCATTAAATAATAGATCTTTTAAATCCATTTTTAAAAGGCAAATAGCACAGTACACTTCAATCAGCAAGTAGTCATATCAATCATAACAAAGAAATTTCAAATATTATAGATTTTATGCAATGTGTTTCCTTTCCAGGAAGAAACTTGGATCTAAAAATTGACTTAACTGTCTTTCTACAAGAACAGGGATAGCATTATTAGGAAGAGAGAAAAAATAGCTCTGCACTTCATCCACTCTGCCTTCTACACTGTAGTCTAAAGGCTTGTTAACTGGATACATTCACAGGTTTAAAAATCAAAAATTATGGTTCAAGTCATGGGGGAGCAAATGGAAAGAAATATAATTTTTTCCTACTCCAAGTTACCTATCACTTTTATTGATTTTTCAAACCTCACAAGATAATTTCTATATAAGGTATTGGGGTTTTAGGGAATGGATCTTACTATTGTGCTGCAGAGCAAGTTGTAGTCATCACAGGGAAGAAATTCTCTTGGTAGCCACCTTGCTGCTATCACTTTTCATGGAAGATATTAACATGATCAGTCTTCCCTGTTCTGCATGAGAGCCACACCCCTTGATAGCGTGATTCATCTATGATGCAACTCCCAATATTGCACCCACTTTATGATAATCACACTGCCTTATGGTAACATACATGCTCATTGAAATGTACAGCAAAGCTTTGATCACAATGTTTGCCTAAAGAATCAAGTTATCACCTCCTGGTTGCCAGCCTTTTGCTCCGTGCATGAGATTTTTCTAACCCTCACAAAGGTAGGCAAGGATGCTGGAGAAGCATGAGTAAGAAATATTGGAACGTAAGATTCATATTACTGATTAGGGCAGGCTCTGTGTGTGTTTGTGGTCACTGACTGTGTGTGGGCTAGCTGTCTGGGAAAACAGTTCTGTATTTTGGACAAGATTTTCTAGATATAGAAAGGACCTTACGGGAAACAGAGTCCAGCACGGAATCCATATGAAATGTAAGAAACTATTCTCTTAGAATGAAAAAGAACACTTTGTTGGGACTTGCACAGTTTTACACCATAGGAGCACTAAACACACTGTTGCTGGGAATGAAAGAGACTCCAGGCTGAAGAAAGTTTTCTGTCCTTCTCCTGCTGTTCTCAGTCATTTTTCTTCACAATTACTTGGTTTAAATAATGAAAAATTAGTGCCTGCAACATGCACTAAGTTACAAAGAGGAGGAAGGCTCTGCTGAAGAGAGACATGTTAGATCAGTGCATGTGAGAGGAGAAAAGCTCAGCTGAGGGTAAAAAGGACTGACTTTAAAGACTTCAAAATAAATCATGTTATGTGCCTGAATTTCAAGTTATCACTGTAGACTGCATGAGACTGAATATGTTATGGACAAGAAAGCAGAATTAATGTTTGATAGTACAGTTCTTTTTTCTGAAAAAACTAAGTGTTGCAGTTGTAATCAAATGTAATGAACAATTCATTAACCTAATGAGAAGTATAAGCATGGAATCTTGTTACTGAAGACAAAACTCAGAATCAAAATGAGGATAAATACGCTGGACTTTGAAATTAAATGTAGCATGCTAATTTTCATAGTAATTAAGGATTTTAATAGCTTCCTCGGGAGGTAAAATATTTCACTTCATTGGAAATTCCAAAACAAAGTAAAGGAACTCAATTTTCAGAGTAGAAAGTTACTGATCATTCTCAAATCAAAACAGAAAAGAAAAAAAGACGCCCGTACATCAGAGTCTCACAATATACACCTTCAAATATGGGAAAAGTTATTTAATAGATTAGCATGGAAAAGTGAAGTCAGAAACAATTAAGAGTAAATAAATCTTCCCCAAGAATCTTTTCAAAAATCCTTCCAAGTTCATATCTTCAGATTATCAGATCAACAGGTTAACAGATCAACAGCTGCAATAAATTTATTTTTTTAACAGAGGAATGTAAAGATAAATCTTTAAAGTGTTTATTGTTGGGGATTTTCAATGCATCTGCAACTCATACAAATATTCAGGTGACTATTATCATACAAGTGCACACATGAGGTGTGTCTGCTTATCAGAGCTATGAGTCACAAGCAGTCTCCCAGTGGTCAGTAGTGGGATACACTGTCCAGCATCTCCATAACTGAGCTAGTTTGTTGATAACACCAAGTGTTTGGTGAGATGAACATGTTGGAAGGGAGTGCCATCTTACAAGGAGAGATTTGGGCAGGCTGGAAGAGTGGGTGAGCTAAACTTTGCCAAGTTTTACAAAGATGCATGCAAAATCCTGCTCCTGGGATGGCATGACCAAAGATCCCAGAGCAGCATGGTGTCTGTGTGGCTGGGCAGCACTTGGCTGAAAGGGATCTGGGCTCTGGTGGACAAATGTCAGTGCAAAGGCAAATCTAACCCTGGGCTGCATCCACGGGGGCGTTACAGTGTGGCAGACAGAGTCTGGAGCAGGACTGAACACACATCCAGTGGCCATGCTTGGATGAACGTGAATTACGGGGAGCAACAGTCGCTGGGTGCAATCTATCAGTGCCTGCTATGTGAAACACACAACCTACTACTTCCTTTTGGCATTACAGTGCCACAGGTCTTTCACACCTCTTAAGACAAGACTAGTTCTAGTTCCCAACATTCCCTGCATTTGACCATACCTCTATTATGTCTATACAATGTGTTAAAAGCAATTCCTCCTTAAGGAGGCAGCTAAAAATATAACCAGGAAACCATACAAGATACAATCTGTGGGGTCAACACTTGACCTTTTTAAAAACATCCAAAGTGAGAAAAAATTTCCATTAAAATGCAAATTATTGGAGATCTGAGACCTACAACATGGTTATTTAGGGAATTGTTCAGAGAACAGCTTCTGACTGTCTTGATGGGCAAACTGACCAGGGGAACTTGATTAATATTTTTTTGCAATCTTATGTGAAAATACTTTTGACTTTTCACAACAGTTTCCTGCCTTGGCCATTAAACAAAAGTCATTTAAACTGTTTATTAGTAGATGAATCTATCAAAAAACTTGCTATCTTCCCTGATTTTGTACTGAAGGATTACATGGATGCATATGGGAAATAGCAAACAAAATCTTGGTCAAGTCTTTGATTTTGTAAATTAATCATCCTGATTTATAAAGGAAAAGCACATCACTGAGAAGCAAAAAAAATGATGAGCTATTTCTTTATTAAGAGTCTTGATGCTTGACATTGCATGAATCCCATACTCCTTGATCATTTACTATTAAAGTTGCTTCCTTTTGAAATCTTCTATATTTGCAGTTAAAACCCAGTGGAAGTACAAGTGCCTGGTATTCCTAGCTAGAGGAGAATAAACTCATTCGCTTTCTGGCAAACAGAAATAGATATACTTTAAATCATATTCTTCCAGATTTAACACTCTAAGGAATACATAACCTACCTACACTGTTTTCCTGCAAAAAGCATAGAAAGAGGGATGAGCCCAGCACAGTGTTATCAAGCCACTTGTTGGTGCAGTAGTGACCCATCTGGTCATGCTATGCAACTCTTCTTTAAGCAATGGCTCTTCCTTTGAATTAGATCATGTCAACAGGGTGTGTAGTGCTCTAGAAACCTTTTATTAAAGGGTTGAGGACAGTGTGAAAATATATTGCAACATTTAAATTACTACACTATTTCCTCTTCTTTTATTGTGGTCTTGCAGCAATGATTCCTTTAATAGATTGGTGGCTTGAGTGAAACATGCTAAAATGTTGTGGTGTCCCATCCTCAAGGGAAAGAGTGACCCATGATTCATTGATGTTTGTGGTAGAAAGGAATGACAGAAATCGGAGGTTCTGCAAAAGCTTGCAAAGTTTCATTAGTAAATTACACACCAGGCATGGGCATTGGTATTAATCAGTCCCTGATCTCTCTGTCCAAACACACAGGGGTGGGTTTTGAACAAAAGGGTAGGGTGAAAGGGAAGAGAGAGAGATATGAATTAAAGAGGGGAAAAGAGACAGATGGACTTAAGAGAGAAGTGAAGGCAGAATGGGAGAAGGAGAGAGATTGCCAGTCCTGGCTCCAGAGCTGATCCAGCTGATGGAGTGTCCTGTGACCCAGATTGGTGGGGGTACCTTTTTACAGAGAAGTTTTTCCCACCTTGGAGATAAATTTCTCTCTTTCTGTGCAAGTCAGTTCTCATGTGCAGTTCATTCTGTCAGACCTTTCTGGAACTGGGTCAGAGGCTTTGGGGGTCTTGGGTGGTCTTGATACTCACTACAGTCCATATCCACTTCCTGCTGTGCTGGGTTGTGCTGCATATCTCCAGGAGCCAGGACAAGGACACTTGTCCCAAAAAATGCTGCCCTACCTCCTGCAGAATTCTACAGAGACCTACATGATCTCTTGTCCTCATTCCTGTTCTTTTTCACAGTGTGTCCTTAACAACCATCCTTGGTTGGGTCCACAGCCATCTAGCTATCAGTGACATACACATTATCCCCTAATCTTCTGGTCTTCTTCAGATGTTCCCCAAATATTTTTACTGCTGAATCTGCTTCGATAAAGAAACATTTGGTTTTGTCAGTTGATAACTTTTTCTAATTTTATCTCTTTGCTACTTTATGAGAGAAAATATCAACTCTAATGCTTGAAAAGTTGGCATAGGTTATGCTAAATAAATCTCATTAACAGGCTTTATCCTTTATACCTTAGCATAGCAATTATGGAGAGTCTTCCCTGTGTACCATACCATCAGTGTTTCCATTTGATGAGGATGTGGCTGCTATGTTTTCTCCTCAAGCTAGGTCCTATGTGCTCTCAGAGAAGCATAGCACACCCAAGATAGCTCAGCTACTTCAGATGGCTTAAAAAAAGCAGGATAGTTTCAGTGGTAGCATTGGAAACAGAAAATTTTTATTAAAAGACAAAATAACAAAGCTCTTTACAGAGAAAACTCGAGCTAGGGGCAGGAGGCTCTTGCTTCTGGTGTTTTTACCACAAAAGCCGTTCGTTCTTTTGTTCTCTTCTTTTTCTAGTGAATTGCTTAGGTGGGACTTTTTGGCTTCTGTCCAATTGGCTATCCTTAAGTTTGAGGTGAAGTCCCTAAGGTCCTATGAGGTGTCTTTTTACCTNTAGGGGCAGGAGGCTCTTGCTTCTGGTGTTTTTACCACAAAAGCCGTTCGTTCTTTTGTTCTCTTCTTTTTCTAGTGAATTGCTTAGGTGGGACTTTTTGGCTTCTGTCCAATTGGCTATCCTTAAGTTTGAGGTGAAGTCCCTAAGGTCCTATGAGGTGTCTTTTTACCTAATTGAGGAGAAAAACTTCTGGGCTTTTTTCCTTTTTGAGCAAAGAAGAATTTGGTTCTCCATCAACAGGGGGCACATTCCTATATGTGGCACCTGGTGATTCTCAGCTATAGACACGTACCCTTTCAGATAACTAGCAAATACCACAGCCAAAAAAGTCTCAGTCAACATCTAAATATTCTTCAAAAGAAACCTACTTGAAGTAAAGCTCTTAGGAGGTCAGTGTGACCTTTCCATTTACATGAAATGTCAGATTTCTCTTCTGCCACAGAATTATCTTCCAATTCTATGCATTTCTCACCAATTTTCCATACATTTTGCTACTCAGACCACAATAATAGCATTCTGGAGGGACATTTTGGGAAGCACAGATGGAATATTAGCTCTTCTTGCATTCTTACTGCTACAGAACAAAGCCAGGAGGCCAGTCTTGCGTTTGCGTTTAGGAAACCCTGAACTGTTTCCTAAACATTCTGTTTGAATAACAGAAGAAAATATTCAGAAAGTATTCAGAAGAAAACATTCAAAAACCTGGTGAGTTCAAGGCTGTATTTATGACAATAATATAATCTGATGAAAGCAGCAAATTCTGATGACTGTTCCGCTGAACTCAGTCAGTGGCTTAACACATAAGAAAGAGAGAAGGTAATGTAAGCAATATTTGTCAAGATTTCTATAAGGTTCTTTTGAGGTCTTATTTTCCTGGAAGTGTAAATAATGTTAGCATAGAAAATATCCCAGGAGTAAAATCCTGATCCTGTTGTCAACTGTATGGGTTTTGTCATTAAATTCAGTGTCTTGAGGCAGGTAATTAATTTCACAAAAATAGAAAATTGTGTGAAGTCACGAGGAAAGAAGTAGAGAAAAAAGACATTTAACCAGTCTTCAAACACTATTTTCAAGCTCATCTACTGATCCAGTCTCTCTTTGGGCACAATTCAATAAACTAGATATGGTTCAATATAAAACACCTCAATGGTTTTTCTTAAATACCCACAGATTCACAAGGATTTAGTTTCTTTTAGCTTTATCCCTCACCCAAGATAATTTACTGTGCCCCCCATGTCCCTTATCTGCATTATATGGCTTTCACGTCAGGTGCCCTGCCCAGTTGTGCAGTCCCAACCACACCATTTCCTGTTGAAGATCCACAGTAAAGTTGTCCAGAAATGCTTTGCTCACTTTGTGCCACTAAACTGGCCTGGACAAGGTTGCAGTGTCTCAGATCTTTGGCACTGGTGGAACAAGGTAGTTTCACTGTGTATCATTTTATTCTCATTTATAATCTCCTGTAGAATTTAAAGATCTTTCATCAGACATTGCACACTTGGCAGCTCTCCATGCTTCAGACCACTCTTGAGAATCTTTTCTTTCCCTTGGGAAGACAAATAAAACCACTAAGTGTGCTGATGAGTGGGATTTCTGTGAGCATCTGTAATATTTTAACCAGTCATTGCTTCTAGTAGCTTAATCACACTGATTATGAATTTATCTCCACATACAACCAAGCTTAAAAACATGGCCCATCTCCTGTACTGTAGTTGTATAAAAACCTGCTATAAGAATTGAAGTCAGAGAATATTTTTTCTGATACAAATTATCTTTGTATTAGACATTATTATTCTTTGAGGTGCATGTAAAACCATGTCCAGAAAAATGTATCTGCTCGTAGCAGATACATGGGTTTTCATGGGTTTGCTTCAGTCCTCTGCAAAGTTATGCAAAAGAGTGATAAACAGCATGAGGCATGCACACAGGAGGCACAGGTAAGAATGCCAGCTCTGATCAGTAGGCAGGACACTTGCTTGTTCCAGGAACACCCACAAAGGCTAATGTTACCATCACTGCACTCCTAGGTGCATAGCCATGACAGAAATGCTGAGAAAATGGAAGTTTAAAAGCTTAAGAGCGAGGCACTACCAGATTGAAACTGTGCTTCCTGGAATTCTCCACACTTAGTTTGTGTTGTGCCCGTGACACCACTGGCTTCACAAAAGGGGAACTGGGCCACTGAACTTTCCTGTGACTTCCAAATTAACTTACACCCATTGAGTGGTAAAACAGAACACAGAAGTCAGGTTGACTGCTTTAGAAATCGGTCAAATAAACCCAGAACTTGGAAGGGTTTTAATGCACTGAAAAGCAGACAATTATGGATTAGCCCAGGCTAGTTTGCTGTTGCTTTTACTGCTTGTCTTATTTTATTTTCACTAATATTTTTCAGCTTATTCAACTTATTACTTTTTATTTCACATGTATTTCTAAAGCAGAATGGATGGAATATGTCTCCTTGAAAACAAAATTCTCAATACTAAATGGTACACTATATAGAACAGGGTTCTCTCTCCACCTGCCAGGTGTTTGACCCAAACTGATTTTTTTTTCACTCCTGTACAGTTCCACTCCTTGGACATCTGGCATCTCTCTCTGAATCAGTTTTCTGATGTATTTTAGAGAAATATGCACAGTGCATAATAGTCTACAGAGACAAAAGAGCAATTTTCTCAAGGATAACTACAATAATTAGAATTTTATACAGCTGTGAGTTTATTATGTATATCAGAATGATGTTTCTAGATGGACTAAGTATTTAAAATTCCCCAGATCCTGGCCATACTTTCACACAGGCAAAAAACAAAACAAAGGTAATTTCAAGCACTAGAAAGAGGCCAAAAAATAATTATTAATTCCCTCAGCACTTGAACTAAATGTTAAGGACCATGCACACCATAAAGAGAATGTGATTACTTTCATATCTTTCATCTTTGGGGGGAAAATGTTTGGTCTAAATGCACTTCTTACCACTTTTGGTGAAGAGCTCTAGCTGAATGTGGGTTTTGGATTATGTGTTCCAGAATTCACTGCAGTAAAAACTCATCACACTTACTCTTAATTTTTTACATTACAGTGCAGAGGAAGGGAAATTCCAGCTTTGATATCTTTAAAATTAGAATTCTGACTATGCATTCCAGGTTTCCAATACTTACATATATCAAACATATTTTAAGTTATTTAATGTCTTATTAAAGAGATTTAAATTATTTAAAATGTTTCTGTTGATGTTATTATTATTATTACTATTAGGCAGCAGCTTTCACTGAATATTTTTCTTTCTAAAGACATGATATCACTCTTATGGTGTCTTGGTTTCTGAAATTCACTTCTTACATAATTCTTACATAATGAAGTAGAGTTCATAAATCTTGTGAGTATGCTACAAATTCTCACTTTTAAAATAGGCAAAGGGCATAAGCAGCCAAGTCAGATGGTTTGAATGTAGAATGTGTATAGCATTCATTATTGTTAATTTAGAGTTATTATTATCTTTAAGGAGATGGTTCTGGTGAAGCAGCTATTTGGTGGTTTTGGACTTTTCTACATCTGCATTTTAATCTACTTGGGAAAAGTGGTAATACTTAATAAAAGACATAATGAAGGGGAACAGGCTAGGCCAGCATATTAAATACAAACTAAATGGGGAAAATGGATTTGTAGCAAACAAAATTTTTCATAATCTGTGTGATCTTTCATACCCTGTCTAAATTCAGTTGCCTTTCTCTGTGTTGTGCACATCCCAGAACCACAGAACCACAGCTGGCACCAAATCATAATGTTTTTGTTGGAGAAAAACAGGTCTGAACACTGAGTAATCAGAAGTGCAGTTTGTGTAGCAATCCTGGGAAGACTGTGCTAAGCATGTCTCTGCAAGGTTTTCCTTTCAGCTCCATGTTGTCCTGCCCTTTTTTTTTTTTTTTTTTAATTACCCCTATCATATCTGTCTGACTTAAGATAAGTTGTTAGAAGCAAGAGCCCCCATTCTAGTTATAAAGCACAAAGCAGTCTATAAACACTAAGGTGTACTATGAAAATTAACTATACTGGTCACTAGTTACACTTTCTGTTTAGTTCAAAGGGAAATAAAAAGGTAGGAGACTCCCAACATATTATCTGAAATAAATGTGTTTTGTTCTTACTCCTGGGTTGCTCCGTATTAGCTTAAAGAAAATAACCACAATTTTTTGCAAATGGGCTAGATGGAAAAACAGGGCAGATATTGCTGACAGTCATCTGCATCACACAGTCTGGAAGCTGTGTGCATATAGCAAAAAAGTGAAGATAGGGATAGGTGAGCCATTACAACACAGTTGCTAATACTTCTGAACCAGAATACTTCTGCTGCCTTGAGCTTCCCAGCTAATCATGGAATAACTCCAGTACCATCCTACATACTCTACAAAAATGTCCTCTAATCCCCATGAAACTGCACTTTTGGGGGATTGTGGGTTAAGTGTTAAAGGAAATTATCCAACAATGTAGAAGCAGGCATGCTAAATCAAGTGCACCCTGTGGGAAATTGCAGCAGCTAAATTGAAAGGAATTTTAACTTTTCCTGCTTTCTTCAATGAACATATTTCAAATACTGTACAGCAGAGTGTAAGATTAATGCTATAACATTACAAAATGTACACAATAACTGATAAGCTGGAGATATTACAAAAAAATAATCAAAATAGAGATTTCCAAATTCTCATATTAATTGTTGTGTTCAAGTAAAACAATGTACTTCACGTCAAAACAAATCCCTGTTAGTATCTCTGTTTGTTGGAAAGATAACACGGGCAGAGAGGTGCAAGAAATTAATTGTTGGAGACAAAATTGTGAGAAATGAATCCCAATACTAGAAAACTTCTTCATAGGCAAAACAGACTTTATATTATGAGGCTCTATGACAATCTTTAGTTAATACTACACACGCTATAGTTATGGCCCAACACCTTCATGCCACAGAGTTGTGTCTACATCAAAAGCCAAACTAAGTACAGCTGTTCCCTTCAAATGCATGTCAAGGCTGTTTGTGCCCTGGTATCACTTGTCCTGCTCATTCTGCCAAGCTGTACTTGCTGCAGACTCTTTCTGCTCATTCTCATCTTTCTGATGGCATCACAGGTGTATCTTCACAGTCCTGGATTTACATTGCAACTTATTTATCACAATAGCTACCAATAGAAACCTGTGTATTGGCAGCTGCATCTTGGAGGCAGTTACAGTCATTCAGGGGCTCAGCCTGTTGTCTTCTCTGCTGAGAAAAAAAACTATTCCTGGTGCTTGAACAGTCTAAACAATAGTTAGAGAGACACCGTGCCCCAAAGGATGGCAGAGGCAGGGAAAATTTGAATAAAACAGGGCTTACCTGTAAATGCCAGAGGCAGACTTGGCCTTTAATGTGCATAGTCCACAGGTATTTTGTTCTGAAAAGGCTACAGGTGGGAGAAGTTTAGCTGGGAGCCACAGGGAAAGATCAGCTGGTGTCAGGAGCACCTAAGGGTAACCAAGGTGAGGAGACCACTGGGGAGCATGTGATAAAGTTGGTGTATGGCAATAAAGCTGACACTACACAACATACATTTACCAGCAAGGAAAAAGCAAATTAGGTGGGAAAACTGATTTTCTCATCAAGAAGTCAGGAAGGATGTAAGAGAAATTACACAGCAGTTTTAAAATTTTAAAGGCTGTCTTATACAGTGAAGAATTATTCTAGTAGAAGTTGTGGAAGGAACCTTTTGAAAACAAAATCCTCTGGGGCTGTCCATCTGGATTTGTCCAGGTTTTTAATAGTTTTTCCACCAGAACAATTAGGTTAGTGCAAAGGATTCCTTTACTGTAGTGTAAAGACCCAGTCCTGGTCCTATCCTTTGGGGGCAGGAAAGAACTCATGCCAGCAACCAGTAGTAAGTGCACTGTACTAGTTAGAAGGCAGAAAGAAGCCCAAAATTAAGTTTCAGTGATATGAATCTCACAGATTATAAGAATTTCAAAGGAGCTAGGAGAATGGCCTGCAGTCTTAGTCAGAGTCCTGCACAAGAGTTTTAGGGAAAAAAAGGTTTTTCCTGTCCATCTCCTGTCAGGTACAAAGTCCTGTGTCTCTAACATGAGCCATGCAGAGCAAACCAAGGCCTTGGATTGCACTCCAGAAGCAAAGACTTGCAGGAGCTGCTGTCCTTCTTAGAAATCAAGTACTAAATATCAGCTGACACATCCAAAACCCCACAACAATAAAAGTAATTAAAAGTATAATAAATGCTACTCTCCAGTCTTTCTCTAAACTAAAGTTGCTTTTCCCCCTTCCCATTTGACAAAACAAATGGTCTATAGTTAAAATCTCTGGTTCACTGAAAGGAGACAGAATGAGGGTTGGATTTGGCTACCTATTAAACATAAGATAATAACATTTTGCTGTAGATTTGATTAGGACTCTAAGGAAACTGGCCATCTGAGTGGTTTAATGTGATTTCCCAGTATGGAAATGTAAGGTGCTCCTAGGATTAGGGGCAGCATTTCTGGTGTATTGATTTGCTCTTTTTGCCTTTTAGATAGATGGATAAAAAGAAAACCATAAACACTAACATTCAGTTAAATTCCATGTCTTTTATATCATTGAACTTAAATTAAGAAGTAAGAGCTAAGTATGGAAAACTTTCTTAGGGGTAAAAGTTTATCCTCTCCATGGACAAACTCTGTTGAGTCATTGTCATTATGGCACAACAAAACATTACTTCAGATCTAAAACAATTAGTGTTATGAGTCAGTTCATCAATTGTTTTAGACCTTAAACCCATGTTCCAGCATTGTCATGTAATGCAGTAGGCTTAACTAGCTGAGGAATCAGGCAGAATGGTGGGACCAGGAAACAAATACAGTTGTTCTTCCAAAAAAGAACAAATGCCAGAGCCATATGTCTCCCAGTTCTGTCTCATATCCAAGTATCCCAGCTCAATTAAATACCTCTGTCTCTTTCGTGAAACAGGGTCTCCTCCCTACAAGCAGAAGTTAGCATCAAAAAAGAAAAGCACAGTTCCTACCATAATATACACACTCCCACTAGCTGTCTCAAATAAAACCTGAGCCAAAATTCAAAATAAGTCTTGGGAAATAGCAGTTTCTAAGCAGAAAAGCAGTACACAGCACCTTGTCACTGGCACACACCTGAGTCCAGCAAACTTCAGTAAGTACAGTTGAGGGTTACAACCCCATGATTAACAACAGCTAATTTTGAAGTACAGATTAGACTCTTTTCAAGTATTAAGCCCTGAACAAAGCCTTATTTCCAAGACTGTTTCAAGGCAGAAAAAGAGCTCTTATTCTCACTGACCTTGAAAATTAGGTCTTTTTATTTGAAAGAACACATATGGGATTCTGACCATTGTTCTGTTGTACCTGAGAAAAAGTGCTATCAAATTACTCATGAAGTTTAATGTAGTTATTTCAACTTTTTTAAAAATATTTTGGCAACACCATAAATTTGCCAAGAACCTTGCTTGAAGAAGGAAGCAAAGAAATGAGCCTTTTCTAAAGAGCTCACTACCCCAGATTTGAGGCAACAACAGCTGCAAATTAAAAAAGCGTGTGAGGAAGAGTATAACATAAACAAAAATATTTGAAAGCTCTGAGTTCACAGACAATTCACACACAATTCTTGATAGAAAAGTCAAGTAATCTTGTGATTAAGTATTTCAATTTTTACCTATAAACCAGTGCATTTCTTCTAGCTGGACTACATGGATCTTTGAATTGCACCTATTTGTTATTTCCATTGCAGATGGCTCAATTAAGGCAATTTTGTATAGTATACACTTGTCAAGCCTCTCAAAATAATATTCAGCAAAAGCAGGAGTAACTCAGTGCTCATTCATAACTATACTCCCACTCTTACTAAACCAGTAAGATTATCTTTGCAACATATTTTCAGTCATCTGATTCTTAGCTGTGGTAGTAAAGCAGATTCCATTCTCCTTGGCCCCTTTTGCATTCACTTTAAAACAGGATGTTTCAAGTTGTTTCCTCATGAGCAAATTCCACTCCTAGCCTGCAAATCTGCACATACTGGGGTGTGTCTCCAGGTGAGGCTGAAGATTAAGACAGGAATTTGCCAGAGCCCTGAGGCAGCAGGGTTGAACAAACAAGAAGACATTTCGTTAGCTGAGATCAGAGCACCACTCTCTGGACAAATATTTGCAGCATTTTCTTACCACCACACGGTAGTTGTTCTTCTGCAACTGTTCTTTAATAACTGCATCATTTCCAGAGTTACTGATGAGGGCATGTCATCTCTTCAGCACTGGCTACTTTTCTCCCAAATCTGCTTTCTTTATGTAGCAATAATCTTGAGGCAGAAATTAGCAGCACTAGTAGAAACCACTGACTTCAATCAGTCAAACCTTTAAGGAAAACAATTGTATCATCTGAAAGGTCTGGCAGTTGGAGCACAAATTTGAGAAGAATGCTTTTCCCTCTCACCCTTGGAGAATGACAAGCTGTCCTTAGTAGAATCAAAACATTTTTCTTTCTCAGCCTGATCCTAGGATGTATTAAAAGCAGAATGGTCTGCAGCCATGGGTATTGAATGGCATACATCTGATATGTATACATATATACATATATATGTATACATATATATATTTGCTGATAAAATGTCTGAAAAAAAACTTAAGGGTGACTCCTCCAATGAGAACAAATTAGAAGATAATAATGGGGGAATGGCACAAGGTAGAGTGGAAATCAGTTCAAAACCAGGGCTGTCTGTGGACTGATTTCTGCTGCACTGGGCACAGCCTCTCAATGATTTGTGCATGAAGGGCAGTGGTGCAGCAAGCATTCCATCAGTACCACAGCAGGGTTTTGGAACACAAACTGCCCTTTCTGAGGTGAAACACTTGGCGGTGAGATAATGTGTTATGCTTGCAATGCATTACAGCACCACAGAACACACAACATGAAACACACAAAGGAAGACATGAAACTAGGAAAGTCAGTGAGAACATCGTGGTTGAGTTCATAGGTGATATGGTATGGTTTGGGAACAAAAGAAGATAACAGGCCAGTTCTTTAGTCACTGAAAAAATATACAATCACATTACAATCAAGGGAAGTATAACAGTTCTCATCCTCCTCTAGTGATCTCACCCAGGATGTAAACCAGATTGTAGAGACAAAGCCTTGAACGTAAAACAAAGAACTTAAACTTGAGGTCAATGAACAGGTAGCCAAAAAGCCTGCCGGAAGCAGGGAGGTGGCACATGCAAGCACCAGAGGAAGCCTGTCTCTCCCTCAAGGGACAGCATCCTTACAGCTCCATTCTAGCACATTCCTTTGTCACACAAGCTGTGTGACAGAAAAACAGTGCTGCAAGTGCCGTGCAGCAATGGCAGCAGAGCAACTTCCACAGAGCATGGCAGGCAGCAATACTGTACAGCTGTAATTTCATTTTCTCTTCTCTTAAGCACAAGAAGGCTGAAAAAAACATCTTGTAAACCAAAAAGCACTAACACATGCTCAGTAGGAACTAGCTGTTTATTCCAGCTGTTTATGACTACCACCCCCAAATCCTGGTTTCACCTCATCACGCAACTACTAGAAAATTTATACACTAGTTTCATGTGGAAACTTTTGAAGTCTGACTCAGAAAAAAGCAAACATCTGTTGCCAAACCAAAACTATAGGTTAAAAAGGAAGGAAAAGCAATCTATCTCTGAAGATTATAAATGAGAATATGAACAAGGGAGTTAAAATTGTAATAATTTGGAGGGGAGGGATGTTGGAGGTTTGGTGTGGGTTGTTTATTGGTTTTGTTTGTCTGTTTGTTTCTGTAAAATTAAAGCGTATTAAAATCTATTTGACAGTGTTTTATTCAACTCAAAATTAATGAAAAAAATATTTATTTAAATGTGTACCAACTGGTATGTTTGTTTTCTTTTAAACATAACAAAAATTTTTATTCAATCCTTCTGCCTCCATAATCAGTTTAGAAGAGCTTGTTGTGTAATTTTTTTTTTCTTTTGTATGTTCATAAATCTATGTTTCACTGTTGTCTCAGACCTAATCTAATGTTCTGGAACTGTATGTGAGAGGTGATGAAACCTCTTCTGATTAAGTACCCTTAGCCACTTCCCATCCAGAAGGAGATAAATTCATTTATTACAGGTCATATAGGTTAACAGGTATCTCTTTCTCTGTGCTGAATCTGAGGTACTCTCAGTGCCCAGCCCAGAATGCATGAATACTCTGCCTCTACTTCCTTGCATAACTAGCTACATTTCAGTCTTCTGCACTTCTTTATAAGCACTGACAGAACAACTAAGAAACCTTCATGGAAACAAGGTAGCTTCATCAACTACTTAAACCTGTGAGAAAGAAGCAAAAGGACTGTATCAAAGACACACAAATAGACTGCAGCTGGAGGAGAACTCTCTAATAGAGCAGCGCCAGCTAGTCCAGATGAGATTCTTATGGCAAAAGTAAAAAAGTAGTTACTCCAAGAAAACCTTTTCAAGGCTTTCCAAGAAAAGAGAGGTTTTTCATGAGCACTTGTCTGGAAATCCATGCTGCAGTATTGTTACCCTAGCAGCCCTGCATTCTAAAAAAACATCACCATATTCCTGCAGCAGGGACAGAAAGCCACTGCTGTTCCTCTCTCAGCAAGTGCTGACTGTCTGTGAAGACTTAGGGGCTCCATTTCTGTGTAACAGATTCCCTCTGTGAAGTCTCACTGATGCTGCAGTTTAGAAGCCAGTTCCTCCTAGTCTCCTGGAATCTCAGAAATTTGAGTTCCCTGTGATATTTGATGGTTTTATTTGATGATATTTTAAGCTTTAGTCTTTGCACCTACTGTATGTGTTCAAAGATATGATTCACACCTGTGCCAGTTTGCTTTTTCCCACACAATTTCCATGTAGACTTCAGGAGAGAGCAGGGACCAGAAATAATGGTCCAATATGAAATTTGGCTACAGTCCACAGGCAGCATAGATGTGAACCATTTTAGGCCAGTGTTATAAATATTCTAACAGAGCACATGGTCTTGTGGAGCACACATTGTCCCATGAAAATCTGGGTTTTAATTGTAAGAGAAAAGCTTTTGTCTCTTAGAAGACATTGATATTGTAGGCAGAGGAAAATAAATACAAGTAAGGTAAACTGTTGTTCTCATGCTCTCTAACATAGCCTGTTTTTTCTACTCAGTAGTTAAATATATTTATTCTTGAGATAGAAACTGAGCAAAATCTGTAAAAAAATACAATTTAATCAAATGCAATAGAGATCTTTTTCACCCATGCTATTGGTGCATTTGGATTATTGTGTCATAGCTGTTAAAAATATTTCATCTGGCATTTTTAATTAATAAAGTTAATTTAGTCATCTTTATACAGTGTAATTCCTAAAAGCAAAGAGAAATTGTTAGACATATAATTCTGAGTACTGCCTCACTAAGAACAGTTTTCAAAATTCTTTGTTTTAGGAAAAATTACCTGCCAGAAGAGCTAGCAAATTAAATTAACCTGGGAGTTGTTAAGCTGCTTACAGCAACCACAGTATCCCTGTTGAGTCCACACCAGCTATGGATGCTTATGAACAATTTAAATCTCACAAACTGAATTAATAGAAGATTGGCACTGGCAATATCCTATACCAGCATCCCACTCAGTCTCCCATCTCCTTTCATCAAAAACTCATCTCATCTAAAATGCATGTTTCTGGCTACTTCGGCTGCAAGAAAAAAACATGAACTATGATGATCTGCAGAAACCAAATTCACTTAATCTGTGAACATAATTCACACATATTTTGGGGTGTTTATTCAGCAATATGACATTGATGTGTCAGTTCACCACAGATAAGCCAGGAAAAAAAAAAAGGGGATGTGTGGTGGATTACACACTTGGCCATGAATATCCTTCTTTCTTACATGGGAGGGGCAGGGGTGACAGGCAGCAATTTCCACACAAAGAAACCAAATCTAAGGAGGCTTATAGGACCACAGGACTATTCAGCTTCCATCAAGGAGAGTCATGACAGCATGGGATAAAAAGCCCAAAGAGATACACTCAGTCTTACTTGAAATACTGGCTGAAAAATTGATAGAAATTTACCTGGTTGACATGCATGAACTGTATTTTGGGGCAGGTATTTGAGTGGAAGTACTTCCTTCAGTCTTTATGGTATTATATCCCCTAATGTCTGTCTAGAACAAGAGATGGTTGTTAGAAACATAAAGTACCTTGTACCTTTTTATGAAATATTTACTTCATGGCTATACTTCTCCTAAAGTATCTTCAAAAAAACCTGCAACTCTCCAGCACATGTAATAGAACCTCACTGTAAAATTAAAAGCATAAAAAAAGACAAGACACAATAATAGCAGGTCAGATATTGAAAGTGGGAACAGCCTGAATCAACAGAACAACACCACATTCAGAGATTTACTGCTCATTAAGGCATTCTGCTTACCAGTGATTAGAAAGGATGGCCTCACCAACCTTTCAGAAGATATATTCCTAGGCAATAAATTTTCTCTGTTTCTTTCACACTAAGTTTCTTTCACAGTAAGTATAAATCTGAAATCACTCATATTTTCTACCTCTGGAAAAAAGGAGGCCATAGCAAGGTAGCCATTCATCAATTTTATTGATTGTTAAACTGACATAAAAGATCAGTTTTAAATTGGTTGCCTTCAGAGAAAAATAAGCAACAGGAATGATGTGATGTCATGTCTTAGGGGGAGGGAGCAGTGCTAAAGTAAAAAGTACAGTCTTGATCTTTAAATGGGGTGAGGTACCAAATACAGACTGCCTTGTATAAGTCCTACAGAACAAAACATTGACTCCAACACTGAAATGTTCCTTTTTTGATAGTTAAAGTATCCTTGGAGATATTAAAAACCTTACAGGACACAGACTTGAGCAATGTGATCTGGTTGACCCTGCTTTGAGCAAGAGGAGGTTGGACACGACAGTCTTTCAAAGACCTCTTATAATTCAATGATTTTATCATTCTGTTAAAGTACTGTTTTAATTGACAATTTTCTTAAAATCTCACTACCTGACCACATGTAGTTATACAAAACTCACTTGCTTGTCCAGTATGGTTCTCATATCCCTAATAATACAGAACAGTTTGAGAAACAATTAATTTTCATAAGTCAAGAATCTGTAAAAAATAAAATTAATCCAAAAATTGTATTTTATGATCCAAGATGGCAAGGCTTTAGACTCAAGATCTCTAAAAATCTTCTGGTTTACTACATTAGTACCAAGCTGAATTCTTCTGTAACTAGTATATACAAAAGTCTTCTGTAACTAGTATAGACAAAAGTCAGAAATTTTACTTGTGACTGAATAGGGGAAACAATTACATTAAAAAGTGTGTAAAATAGATGTAGGATGCTCCAAAGCCTAAGTGGGAGCAGCTGTTTAAAACAATGCCTGATGTATGACATTTGCTGTCTCTTCCCTGAGAATGCTGTCTGTCCTTGGACAATCTGTAAGCACTAGCCTTCTTTAATACTAACTTTTAAGGAAATAAAAAGGATACATGTACCAATTATTATGACCCAAACAATGGGAACACTTGCTTTGGGAACTTCAGGGATGGGAGTTCCACATCTGTTTGACAGCTGTCCTGCTCTTCTGTTTACTTGGAAAGCATATAGGTTTGACAGTCATTCACAGACTCTTGCCTAAGGAAGAGTATTCTAGGGAACTTCCATCTGTGCCTTTATTCTGACACAAGGAAGGCTTTACAATAGTTTACAAGCAGGATACTTCAGCTTACAAGCAACTTGTAAATTGTGGTGTAAAATGTATCTTTCCCTTACACTGGTACCACAGTAGATCGACACATTAGTTAGAAAAGGCTTTGTGAGAAAAATTTTCAATGAGTTATTAAAAACTTTTTATCTTAGTTCCCCTAGAATTAAGTAACACAGAAGGTA
Organism: Urocynchramus pylzowi; assembly: GCA_013397555.1. Lineage (NCBI taxonomy): Eukaryota > Metazoa > Chordata > Aves > Passeriformes > Fringillidae > Urocynchramus > Urocynchramus pylzowi. Next base: position 835,464 of record VZRH01006249.1, read on the forward strand.
CAAACAACATGAGGCATAGCTAAAAGAGGAGTTTCTCTCTTCTCTGTGTTTGGAAGAGTGGCACTTAATCTCTAAGTAGGATAGAAAGCAGGAAAAGGCTGAATACGATCTGCTAATCTTAGATGTACAAACATGACATGACCCCTAAAAAAGTGCATACTTTCCACATTTAAGCTTCTAGAAATTACCTTTTGAGTTTCTTTCACAAGTCTTGTGATATAGTGGACTTTGTGTTCTGCTTTTGCTTTTTTGTTGCAATGAATATGTTACTCACCCCTTCTCCTTTTTTTCACTCTCAGCCACTGAATCTGCGCTGCCCAAGGAACAGAACCCTCAGAAAATTCATCAGCATTGAAGGTAAGACTGTAGCAAGATAGATTCCACTTAGTTACACCTTCTCAAGTCCTCAGCCTCTTTTTCAGCCATAAGCAACCAAATATAGGGTAGTCATTTGGCCCAAGGCAAGAGAATGTCTTTTCTCCTAAAGACCACTCAACAAATTAGGTTGAGTACAGTTGTCTCAACAATATTTACAAATATGTTAACAATAACAACATTAAAAAGTTTCTCTTACTCTTTTCTCCCTAAATATTGCTGCTTCCCTCAGTTTACTTCCTAGCAGTACTTCAACTACTTAGATATCTCTGTTTTTCATTTCCTTTCTAGAAAGCAAGATGTCTTTAAACTGAGAGGTGCACTATATTCTTCTTAGCTACTAGAATCACAGGTATGGCTTGAAGCATAATTTATTAAATTATGCTCAGTATCAGAACTGTTGTATCAGGATCTTAAAAAAGAATTATATTATTCAGGTGTCATGAGGACCACAACTAAAAAAATAAAGGTTATTGAAGCTTTTATTACTGTGTATGAAACATTTCTTCATTCTTCCAGGAGTCCCCACTCCTGGATCCAACAGACAACCTCTGCTCATACAGGACCTCTCCCTGTGGCATTGCTTCTCTCTATGAAAAACAAGACCTTCCAAATCAGGGTAGATCTGTGAGGAAGTGTGAATCAGTTATGCTCCAGGGACATACCTTCATACCTTATGCTTCTACCAGATTTGGGGAGAATAAATCAATCATAGGGGTTTTTTTTCTTTTTTTTTTTTTTTTTCCCCCCAGATTTAGCTACCCTGAAGCTATGTCTTTGAAAACAGAAGTACCAGATGAGCCACCCAGGTCACCAGTATACTAACAAGAGCACACTATGTGGAAGATAAAAGACACATAGTAATCCAGATTTCACTTGACATCCCACTGAACATTCAGATTAGTTTTAGAAGTCTGATGTATCCATTCAAGTAATTTTAGTTTGTGTGAATTTTGATTAAAGTAAAAAGCTTGAGATAAAATGCAGGTCTACATCACATATCACACAAAACATTCCTTGTAACATTAATCAATTAATAGTTATAATCCTTTACAAATGACAACACTAGAAAGTTAAATAAAATATTAAAGTTAGCTTCTTCATTCATTTCCAGAGAGATAATGAATAAAGGGCTTTCAAGAGTTAATATAGAAATCAGAGAGGGGAGCTGTAGCTTTGCAAGCTATTTCACCATTTCCCCTCCCCTCCCTTCATCTGGATTGGATCATGTTAGTGTATGAGTCAGCTAATTATGAAAGACTTCTCTGAAATGAATTAGATGAACATAGCATCTTTAACAGAAACAGATCTTGTGACCTGGCAGAGTTCCCATCACAGTCCAAATAAAGCCCACCCAGATGTGACCACTTCCTTTACTGTAACTGAAAGAACAGAGTGAAACATCAATATGAACTTCCTCATCTAAGCATCTTTTCAGTATTCCTGATGGATACGAATGATAACCATTTGTACTCTGATTAATCAAATCTTACATGGCACTAGACCCAGGGATAAACTATTTTCATATTATTGAGAACCAAACTACAGTTTTCAATAAAATATGTCAGTTTACTATTGTCTGGAAAAAAAAAGATTGGATTATGGACTAAGTAGGTATTTTAAAATGGCAGTTCTGATAAATTTAAGGGGTTTAAGCTTGTCCAAAGGCACTGTTATCCCAAATGTGCTTTCCAGATTGCTTTTGGACACTAAAGGCAGTTGATGCACTTCACTACATGGAGAAAAGATTCTGCAATTTGGTTACTGATACCTGGTCTTTCTGATACTGATATCAGGTCTGATACCTGATTCTTTCATGCTAGTGTTCAATTTCAGTTCAGTGGTGGCTTCAGTAAACATTGCACTGGAATTGTGCTATAGGTCACTGTCTTGAAAGAACAACTGAAAAATTATGAAGCTTTAGTTGGTTTTGTCTCTGTGATGACATCAGTAAACCAAGAGATTAGTTTCACAATGAATACAAGCTATAGCTCACTCACAGACTTGCAAGCTTAAACCCCTGCAGAAAAGAAGAAAACAAGGCAATATAAGTTGTAACCTGTACACTGAATGAACATTTAACTCATTTAGCAAGTCAGATGTGTCAGTAGAAGTGGCCACTTACCTGTTTAAACAAGTGATATCATTCACACCAGGTTAACATCAACTAAAAGAGATGGGGGAAGAAAGAAAATCAGAAGTAAAGGCAGAACTAAATTCCAAGCATCAATACCCAAATCAGACCTTGACATTAGACACTCCAAAAGTATTCGAGAAAAATCATATGTCTATACTGTACTGCTGCTTGCACTGACTTAACTACCTGAAAGTAAATCTAGTGATGATACCTGAAAATAAATCTACTGATGGTTGGTCCACTAAAATTCAAAGCAGACAAGGCTACATTGGTCACATGAATCTCTGGAAGTCTTGCTGTGAAGTTCAATTTTTCATTTCCTCTTCTTTTTAAAGAAAATGGTTTTTTTAATGTACTGGGAGTTTTTTTCAGTGGGACACAAGAGTGTGAGAATACCAAATTAATCAGACATTGCAAACTGAGTTTCAAAGACTGAATCATTAGCTATACTTATAGTACAAAACACATGGCCAAAACCTCTTCTTTCTTATGCTAGTTAAAATCAACAAATACTATAAAGGAAGGCAAAATTTGACTTATAGGACTAAAAAAAATCAGAGATATTTAAAAAGATTCTGTCTATCCTTATTAGTCTGTAAACATGTTCACCCCTATTAGTATTGTTAATCAGGATTTGTCTGGTTTTCAAGCACGACTATTTCATAGTTTTTTTTATTATTTTTTTTTACCTTTTTCCCCCACCTAGTGACTTCAACTATTCTAATTAAACTTTCCAGCAGATTTCACACATATTTACTGAACTCTTTGGTTACATTTGACACAGTGTGTATATATCTATCTTTCTGTTCTTTTAAGTGATACCCAGTGAGATTTGCTGATGTGATAAGAATCCATTTCCTTGGTCTTGAAGCTACCCAGGGGAGTAATGCATATTCATTTTTAGGTCATGATTTCTAGTAAAGACACTGAATGATATCCGTCACCATTTCATTTAATTAACTTTTTGCTACTAAGTCCAAACCAATGCCTGTTAATGCTCTCCAAAGAAAGTTAGAATCAAGCAATGCTTTCTGACTAAATGTTTAATCTTCTCTATGTGCAATGAATTTACTGCTGCATACTTTTTTAAATACAAAATATCCTACTTATTCTCTCTGACTGTATTAAAGCAAGTTCTTGTGAGGGAACATTCTCTAGTAAACCAAACCAGAGACAGCTGGAACTAAAACTGGTTCCAAATCTGATTATATGTCCCACTTTCACTATTAAGCATCATGAGCCTTGTAAATAATTTATTGCTTTTTCATTTTCTTTCATTACTAAAATGTTCTTATTATGTCTAAAACTCTTTTCTAACAAAAATGATGAAGGGAAAAAAGAGATTTACTGCATAAAATCTATATGAAACAAGTAGTCCCACTTCTGGATTTTTCTGTGTGAAATTTCAGTTTCCAGTGGGACCCTGGAGGATATATTGTCTGTATTCAAGTCATGCCACACAGCCTAGGGGTTACAGCACTCTCTGAGCAGTGGCATATATAATTTTCAAGCCTTCTCTGATTCAGAAGCTTTGAATGAGGTCACTTGGACACCAAACTGAGGACACTGTTATCCACAAGCATTCTAGAGCTCAAGGTTGGTAAGAGAAACCTCTTCTTTTTGCCTCTTCTTTGCCAGCAGTCATGAACCTTCTTAACAGCCAAGTACCAAGAATCTAAAGGGAGGAAAAATATTTCAGGAATGCTGAAACTTCAGTGTGGTTGTTACGACAAAATTACTACCAAATATCAATTCAAGTACGTATATACTTTTAGTAAAGTAAAACTGCATTTTTCTATAAATAAATAGTGCTCAGAAAAATCCTGCTGATCCTGACAAACAGCTGTGTCTGCACCATGTCATCCATCCAGATAAATACCATTCTGCATTTCAGTATCTTTTTTTGTTTGAATTACCATGTTTTTGTACAGAAGGGATATGTACAAGAATCAATGCATGATGCTATTTAGAAAAAGAAAGGTTTCCCTTTTGAACATATTAATATTATAAAAATTAAGTTACTTGGTGTTAGCAATAAAAAAGCAAAGTCTTTTTAGCACTTTGACAATGGATTTTTTTCAGTTTAATCCACTTCTTATTTGTTTCATGCATTATTTCTTCCTCTTACATTATACATTTTTTATGGCAAATCCCTTTTTTTGGGGAAATCCCTTAAAGGTTGTTAAGAAGAACTTTCCCAAATCCTCTGTAATTCTGCTGCTTAAACTATATCACGGAGTGGCCAGGTTTTTTCCTGGAAAGAATTCCTCTTACACTGCCCTACAGTTTCTAAAAATTAACATTATTCAAAAGCCAACTTCTCTGGCTAAATCATATTGTCAAACAATCACCACCAAGACAATCATGACTTCAGTCTGGTCATATGTATGATGATTTGTCCCAGTACCCCACCACAGTTTCATTATCAGGGCACAAAGAACTGGAGATTTCTTTGCACAGCAAACTGCAATGTACAGCCCACCTCTGCCTGTTTGGGTGTCCAGCTTGACCAGCTGCCCACATGCATAGCCCCTGTTCTTGCTCTCTTTGCCAGACAGCAGAACTTGCAGCATTTTTCAGCTCCTAGAAGAGACAGCAGGTGTCTTCTACAAGGCAAGGGCAGGATAAGAATGTTTGGTTCTCTAGGATTTCCCTCCAGCTCTGTCCCAGAACAGTCCTCTCTCCTGTTCCACAAAAACAATAGGAATACCTGATGGAGAAAGAAGGGGTGAATGTAGGCAGCTATCTACAGGTAGGTATCTGTGAATGCCAAATATAGGGAGAATGAGACATGGACAGAGAAGAAGCAGAAGCAAGAGTTTCACTGAAAAGAGAGAGAATACACACACCTATCCTTCCTCTCAGGGGTCTCTGAGATCACCCAGTACATTCCAAATCTCTAATGACTGTCTTTGTAGACATTTTGCTCAGGCTCCTCAGTCTCCTCAACAAAATACACCATGGCAAAAGCATAGGATTCATAGATTCACAGAATCACAGAATCCTTAAGGCTGGAAAAGACCTCTAAGATCATCCAGCCAAATTATCAGGCTATCATTATGTTGACCATCAAAGTATGTTCTTACATGCCATATCCACCATTTTTTAACAGTTCCAGGGACACTGACTCCATCACTTCCCTGGGAAGCCTGTTCCAATGCCTGAAAAATTTTCTGTGAAGAAATTTTCCTGATATTCAACCTAAGCATCCACTGGCACAACTTGAGACCATTTCCTTTTGTTTTGTCATTTGTTACCTGGGAGAAGGGGCCAACCTTCACCTCACCATACCCTCCATTCAGGGAGTTGGAGAGAGCAATAAAGTCCCCCTTGAGCATCATTTTCTCCAGGCTAAACACCCTCAGCTTCCTCAACTGCTTCTCATCAGAGTTGTGCTCCAGACCCTGCCCCAGCTCTGCTGGTCTTCTCTGGCCATGCTCCAGTACTTCAGTGTCATTCTTGAAGGCAGTGCTGGACAGAGCACTCGAGGTGCCACTGTCACACGCTGCAGGTGCAGCCACTGTCAATCAACACACCCAGGTCCTCTCCTGTGGCCCCAGAGCCACTTTTCAGCCACTCTTCCCCAAGCCTGCAGTGCTGTGTGGAGCTGTGACCCAAATGCAGGAACAGGCACTTGGACTTGCGGAACCTCACACAGCAGGCCTGGGCTCATCAATCCAGCCTGTCCAGATTCCTCTGCAGAGACTTTCTACCCTCCAGCAGATCAACACTCTGTTCTGATTTATTGTACCTGCTGAGAAGTTTTGAGCCAGTTTTGAGCATGAAAAAGGAGAACATGTCACTTCATCCTGTCCTGGTACAAGTAATACTGGCCACAGCTAGTCCAGGATCTAGAGACCTCATTGGTAAAGGAGAATCACCCAGTCTTCAGAAGAAGCAAAAATAGCATGGGTCCCAAAGAAGACCGACACTAAGAATCTCTTCTAAACATAAAATTATGATGCAAGAAAAAGCATCATATTCACTTCTATTCACTTCTATTCTAGGTTTTCCCACAAAGCATGTTTTATCTGTAAAATGCTTGCAAAACTCAATCCATACTGTGAATATGAATATGGATATTAATAACCTTCTCAGGTAAAATAGATCTGTGCTTTTTCAGAGCTGTCTACAGATGCAGGCATGTAGCGTTTGCTCACACTAGACTTGTTTGTTCTCACAGCAAAACCATAACAACTCTAGATTTGCATTTTCTTAAATGCAAAATAGGGCTCTGATGCAATTCAGGTGCAGAACTCCAAACACACAGCTAATATTTATGCATGAATCCAAAGTCAATTCTGTGCTTGTTTCTGGAAAAGACCTTCTCCTTAAGCTCACTTTATACAAAAAAAATTTTATGGCACTAACTGTTTTTTGGCACGAGAACATTTAACTATGCACCTACCACCTGTTCTGTACTAGTCATTTCTTGTCCAGTTTTTCATGGATAAGACATTAAAAAACCACACCACTATCTATTGGTGTTTACAGCTTTGCTGTCATGGCCACCTTCAAAACAAATAGCTGTGCCAGCCATCATCACATAGATCACCATTAAGACACTGAGTATGTTTGCCATAATGGAACATACTGAGCAATCTGTTCATCTGTGGCCTCCAGGCTCCCTTCTCATAAACAGCAAATGCTTGTGCTTTGAAATGAAGATCAAATTTGGGCACGTGCATAAAGGCATGTTCAACCTCAGTTTTAGAACCCACGTCTAAACTTTCAATCCTCAGACTTACCACGCAGTTGACATTCAGTATGGAAGGAACCAAAATTACCTGAACATTTATTTACTTGATATAAAACCACCCTTATTAAAATATAAAAATATCACAGGCAGCAGTGATGTCAAATCTTGAGATCAACAATCTACTCAGGGTGCAATAATACACTGACTTATGTTTCTTGCAAATATTGACTTGTTAGTGCAAAAAGTAATAGGTATAATCCACCTTTTACTCAACAGCAGAGTAACTCCTGTAATCATCTCCATAGGAAAGAAACATATTCAAATTATCCTTTCCTAAGTAGGACAGTCATTTAACCTTAATCTTCCCCACAAACAGGAAAAGTGAGGTAGCTTTTTATGTTATCCAGTATTCAGATCTGGTCAGTCTCTCTCAGCCATGTGGTTCCATTTTATATTAAGCTTGTAGGTATCTACAGAAGAAATTATGACAGCACGGAATATTGATTAGGGTATAAATCTACTGTTAACTGGAAGATATGGAAGCCATTGAAGAGATTTTATGTTGTACTATCTTTTCCAACACAAGGACATAAAGAAACCAGCCCAGTAAAGGACTAAGATAGTCAAAGGCTAAAGCACAGAAAACACAAGAAGTGGAGAGAACAGTGCTTATTCAGCCTTGATAAATGAAGGCAAAGGAGAGACAACATCACTATCTATAAATGCCTGATTGGAACAAATGAAGACAGAACCAGATTCTTCAGCTGCACAGTGGATAAAAAGATAAGAGACCACAAACTCAAGTAGGAGCCTGGTTTGCCACCCTGGGGGGCTCTGCAATCCTCAGGGACAACCCAGTCTCTGCAATACCACAACAAATTGCAAAGAATCATTGAAAAAATCAAATCACCAGTTAAAATAATGACAAATATTACAAACCCTGTATAATATATAAACCATGATCATAAGCACACATAAAACCCAAGCATATTTTCTCTGTGCTTTGACTGCCAATACATACAGTCCAAAATGAAACACATGACTCAAGATTTTGTTACTATTTTATGCATTAAAAATATTTTAAGATTTCAATATTTCTCCATTAATTAGCTCTGGGTGCTTCTTTCTCTCACTGACCATGACATGATCCTGAACTTTTCTTCTACAGCCACCAACAAGTGTAACAGGATATAAATCACAGGCTTTGCTTCCCTAGAAATGTTTGCTTCCTTAAAATTACTACCAAAAAATAAATTCCTCCCTCTTAAGACTCATTGAGGCAGAATTGACTTGAAATTAATTTCTTCATCAGATTTCACAGAAAAAAAAATTAATCAGATTATTTAAAGCAATTTTAAAAAGCTAAAACATAAAGCTAATGAAAAGAGAGCACTGCACTGTTAGATTATTAATGCTCATCACACCGTTTTTTGTATTATTCTGGACATTTTGCCTAGTACTATCAATTGTGCCTCAAGAAAATGTCTTTGACCTTGCATTTTCACCTGATTTTTATTGTCTTAAAAACAAACTACCTCAAATAGGAAGCTTAGGCTGACATTTAGAAAATCAGACACAGAGAACTGAGTTTTTCCCATAAAACAAATAATTACTGTAAAGCCCAACTTGAAGCCAGAGCAAAGGGCAAAAAACATCTTTGACCAGCATTCCCTAAGACAAAGCAACACGCATAACACAATGTTCCAAAACAAAACTACCATAAATAAGCCTTGTCTCCAGAGGAGGGCAGAAAGAGTACACCATATATAACACTTTTCTTAGGTCAATTAAAGCACAACAGGTTGGGGATTAAAAATCCAAGGAGCGTGCCTGAAAACCCACAAGAGAATGGACCCTGTGGTCCAGGGTCCCTTCCACCCTGAGGCTTCAGCACGACCTTCCAATTGTTGTCTTCTGCTTTCCTCCCTGCTGAACTTCCCTTCTCACAGCAGAGAGCCAGGAATCCAAAGGCCCAGGTTCAACCTGCCGTGACTAACTCCCATTTCACACACTAAGCAAGAGGCCATTCTCATATTCTGCCACTTTAAGAGCTGGGATAAAGACCACTAAAAGTATTTCTGGACTCTCATTTTTCTTTGCAGTCCTTACTTTTTGTAAGTGCATATATGCAGCATTGTATTGTTAAGTAAATTATGGATTTTTAGATGTCCAACAATAGTATTTTTCCACATGCATGTTAAGTGAGGTTGAAAGCATGGTTCAAAACAAACCACTGACATCTAAAACAAACTATTACTTCACTGAGTGTTATCCAGGGTGTGAACAACCAGACAGGATTCCAAAAAGAAATTATAGACTAGCATGATTATCTGCCATTCATATTAAATCTTCCTTCATATTAATTCTAGCTATTCCCCACAATCTAATGTTGGATTATAGGACCCTTTTGTCAAAACCTTCAAATATAAATTGACTGACACAGGACCAGGGAGACAAAAGTAAATGGTTGTCCTTCCTTCACTCAAGCAAAATAAAGGTTCAGGGCAGGAACAAGTGGAAAGCTTTCCACCAACTGTCAAAATAAACCAGAATAAAATAGAGACCAGACATGGAAAAAGCTTCTGTCAACATGGTTAAATTTGGGCAATGTGAAGGCACCTAAAATAAAGGCTTCCTACTGACTCTAACTGTAACTGTAATGGCTTGTATTACAAACAAACATCCACTACAAGAAACCTGACAGGAATATCTTATGATTATGCATGTATAAACTAATAATATTCCCTTTGCCATGATAATAAAAGAGTCAATTCTGGATGGAAAATGATGAGACTAAAGAGACTTGACCTTGAAGAGGAAAATTGACTAAATTTATATATTTTTCCTTATTCACAATGGAAAAAACATGAAGTTGTGGGAAAAGTATTTAATTCTCAGAGTCCATTTGAAGGTCTACTGAGAAGCAAATCACTGGGACTCATTAGAATGTCTCTCAAGCCATATCTTTTGGGAAAACACAAGGAGAAATAGTATGCTAGAGCAAAGACATCTGTAAATGTCAAAGACATTCAGACAAGTCAAGCTGATTAAACATAAGGTAACACAGTGAATCACACCACCATCATTCAACTCAATCAAGGAATTGAGCACAGGACATTTAGTGTCATATTAGATAAATTAGTTAATGTTAGAGCACTCTAAACCTTTCAGCCATAGTACTTCACGTCTGATTAAATTTAAGTGATTTAAGATTTCATTGTTGAGCACCTAATTACACTAGGATGTCATTAGCATCTCTGAAGAGCCTATAAAGAGCTAACTGCCATAATAAAAATCACTGTGAAAAGACTCCCCTGATTAGCCATTTAACGTGATGACACTGGTGTTTCTGACTTGATAAACTTCAGCAGTCACTGCAAGAAGTGCTTTATATCTAAAGAAGGAGCTGTGTTTCTGGTCTTCATGAACACTTTTCATTTCTTCATCCATGCCTAACTGTTGATGTAAAATCCTTTCTTATCTACACTACATAAATAAAGAAATAAAATGCCATTTGTGTGTAATGATAAAAGACTTATCACAGCTTTATGACCAGATCACAAATAGGGAAATTAATTGTGTTCATCTATATTTCTTGTGCAATTTTGAGATGAGAGGATATTTTTATTCTTTATCGTCATTTCTACATGGCCGTAGGACAGTATTTAGCCAAATTGCTACTCTATAACTGCAAGAATTCCTAAGCACTAAAAATCATTCAGATGGACAAAAATTAATACTTCTTCAGAAAAAACAGTTTTCAAAATTAATATTCAAAGGCTGGACAGGAAATCATCAGAAAAGGTTCATTTACAGTGGGGAAAGGGGACCAGATAGTAAAGGATAAATACTCCAGCCATTTCCTAGAGTCCAGAAAATGTGTCCATACTAGAGGAAAAAAAAATCAAAATAGTTGTATTAACAAGCTTGAAAAGAAACCTTGGTTTTGGGTTTGGTTGGCTTTCAGTAAAAAGTCGTTCTTACACAGGGATGAGGTAGAATTTATGATGCAGGGTGAAGTTACTAAACAGCCTAGAAAGATTACTTTACCAAAACCATTGTAATGCTGTCAGAGGTATTCCAGCTTATTTTAAATCCTTGTTTACCATCACTTCTTGAAGGGCAGCACTTACTGTAGGTACTATTGCTAAGCAGATAACCATGTTTCAGTGTGATGCACTGGAAGAGGAAAAGTCACATCTCTAAGGCTTGCTGCTTGTCTGTGCCCTGCAGAAGACTACTTCTTCAAGTCTGAAGAAATGCAATCATCAATTTCAGCACTTTAAAAAACCCTGTGGATTATAGAATAGATTCAGAAATGGCAAGACCTAATAAAACATCATTGAAAATAAATGAATTTAAGTAAGACTTAACTGCACTTTACTACTGTCTCTGTTGTGGTATGGTAAGTACTCTTTAACCTACTGACTAAAAATGTAAATCAACAGAAAGCTTTGTAATAGTGCAGAGAGGTCCCAATATGAGACAAGAGCAGGGTGAGGTAGGGGGAAAAGGATAAATAGAATGATTAAAGTCATCACAGAGCACCCTCAGAAGCCTACAGAACATCCTGAAGGTGACTGTGGAGCCACCTAATGTAGCTTTGAGATGAGATGTACCAGACCAAGCATCTTCCCCTTCCCTTTGCAGGGATAAATGGCCAGATTGGCCAAGGAGAGGGAGAGATCCCATTGTTGGTAGGGTACAAGGTGAAAACTGAAGTCAAAAGGTGTGAAAAAAAGTTTGACAAGAGTCTCAATACAAGGTTTTGGAATCTGGTACACTTCTTGTACCTGTGTTATGTCAACTCAGGAAGAGACAGAAAGGACATATTTTACATTTCATTTGTTAGTATTGCTAGCTTCCAAAAGTGACTTTTGGTTAGTTAGTGGGTTGTTTTTTAACTAGCCTCATGCATAAATAGGGATCTAGTATCACACTTTTTTGACCATTGTCAGTGTTTCAGAATTCCAGTGACAGATTGAAGGGTTTGTAGTCACAGAACTGTAACTGTTTTGACACACACACATAATCACAGGTAGTCCAGATAGGGAGCACAGACTATATTTGAAGAAAATGTTGACATAAACTACTGTTACTGACTCAAGTTCTACTTCATCTCTGTATAAGGATGATACTTTTTCTAAAGTTACCCAAATCCAGAATCAAATTTATTTGCTCATGTATCTCATGCATCTATGCCATATCTTTTAAGCAAATTAAAGAGCAAGGCACATGTGTGATGCTTTGCTTTGGTTGTTTGGTTCTTTTTATCAAGAAAAGGACTGCTGTTATGTGTTTTTTGAATAAACCTGTATCTGCAAATTACCAATTAAATCAAATGTGCACAATCCCAGGACCTCAAAGTGCATTTATGCTCCAAAGAATGCTTTTTATTCTTTTATTTCTTTTGGCTTAGTGATTGTGGGTGATATTTTCTTAGCAGGTGAGATAAAAATCAATGAGGTTTAATATCAGCTAGTGGCCCAAGTTCAAAAAAATAGAGTACATTTGGGTCAATCTAAGCTTGGCTGTTTCTGGCTGAGTACAGGTCTTACCCAGCGTGAAATGAGAAGTCCTTGCTTCATTTTGTAGCTCTGACATTCATTACTATATCAGTACCCTCAATCTGTTACATACACAACAGATTACACAGGTTCTTTTAGTTCTACAGCCTCCTCAGTTTTCCCAACAGCTCTTACTCTCTATGACTAAACGGAAAATGCTAAAATTATGAGATGTGCAAGCTATTCTCAAATTACAGAACAAAAATGCAGATCCGAGTGTCTGCAATGATTGTGGTACCATCTAGTGGAATAACAACAGTTTTACAAACAGTGACTGCAACCTGTAGATCAAAGGGTGGAAAGAGAGTTTGAATCTTTAACTGTGCCAATGTATCCCTCCAGCAAGGAAAAACACACAGCACATGAATATTTTGGAAGCTCCATGGGGTCTCTAACAGCAGCCACGTTACAGCAGTAAATTGGTGGCATCTGAGAGAAGGATGGTTTCCATACCAAAGTGGTGTTTAGTACCAATACAGTTGCAAGGAAGGGAAGGGGGAAACAACCATCCCCCCTGCACCCCAAAAATATTTGTTTAAAAATGCTGCTGAAAACATCAAGGAGCTGATGAATGCCAAGCAATGTATTATGAAAGGGTAACCTGCTCTGCTGGCTCAGTATCAGAAGTTTTAAGACCTGAAAGTTACTGATTGAAACAGATAACTGAAAACTGAATTGAATACAGTTTGATGCGGAGTGCTTGTGCTTGGAAGAGGATTGTGCCAAGGTGATCTGGTAACTGGACTTCTGGGGGGGAAAAAAACTACAATTAAAAAAAAAAGCAAAATAAAAACAAAAACAAACTAAAAACCCCACCAAAATCCACGAAAAAAAAAAAAAAAACCCCCCCAAAATCCACGAAAAAAAAAAAAAAAACCCCCCCAAAATCCACGAAAAAAAAAAAAAACCAACCAAAAAAACCAAAAACCCAAACAAACAAAAACACACAAACCAATCAACAAAAACACATGAAAGAAACAAACAAACATATTAAATCAAAGACTGGAGTACAATTATGGCAAGTAATGAAATAGATACAACCCACTCAGGAGGGTGTTTTGAGCTGCACAGGTGTCTGACCCTCCAAGGCCTGGGACTGAGGACAGCCTGCCCACAGGGTGGAATGAGAAGCAAGCTAACTAGCTCCAAAGTGCTCACATAACATATCTGCCCATGACTGATGAGGGTTGGAGCTGCTGACCCAGCAAATCTCTTCTCTTCATGTTGTATTTCCAAATCTTTCATTCTCCTTCTAGATTTGCCATGAGTTGCAATGCATCACCTTGGACAACATAATTTCAATTGCATAACCTGGGTCTGAACTGATTCTACAGCAAGCATATAAATCCCTGCTTCTGCTTATTAATTTTCAAGCAACTAGTTGTTTTCATAATGCTTTTCATTTTCTTTCTGCTGAAATTGTTTTTCAATAAGGTGATGTGCTGTCTCTTCACACATTCAATTTCCCAGTCTTGAGGGAACATCCCAGTCTGACCAGCCAGGAGGCACTTTGGGGTCACACTCACACCACCAGAGACTTTACTAGGACTGAGGTCCCTTCACCATGGGTGACTCCAGTGACCTGATAGGTGCCCCTTTCACTCCCTACTCACTTCCCTCTCACAGTCACACCAGGTTTCCTTACTGGCTAAAGGGTTCCTGTAGCAGAGAAGCAGAAATATATTAAAATAATTTAATTATGATGCAAAAAAAGAATAACTCAAGTTGGTGCCTTGAACAAAGGACTGCTTGGGCTTTTACCCCCTCACATTCTGTGGGCTGCATAGTCTGGGCTCTTCCTGCTGACTCCTCAGCTTCTGTCATATTTTTTGTGTGTCTGGTGCTCTGGCTGGGTCACAGGTCCCAGGTACCTCTGTTGTGCAGTGTTTCAGCTGCTCAGATCCTCTTGCCTCTGGCTCCTACCATGCAGAACTCAACCTGCAGCTCTGCTGCAGCTGCACCCAGAGCTACCTTCACTCATTCTGTTCTCATATGGAGCTTCATGCCTTATGCTCGTGTGATACAGAAGTGAGTTGTATTAAAATGATAGGGCAACACTAATCTGTCCTAGTGATTTTTTTTGTCCACATTAAAAATAAAATTCTTCTTACAGACTGTGATCAAAAGAGGGAGGCAATAATCTCAGACTACACAGGTATCATAATTATAGAATGTTCTGAAGGACAGAAACTTAATAACATCTGGAACCCTGGCAAGATAGGTTTGTAGAAAAGGAGGCAGAAAAAAGTCTCCTTTTCTGATCTCCTGCAAAGATTTATCTGCCACCTGAAAAGAAATATTTGCATTTCTCATTGCAACTGGTTGATTTATAAAACAATCAAATAAAATTGTTTTCTTTGAAAGTGATTCTTTTCTATACATTAATTGCTACTATGGGAACATCAGGCTCAGAGTTTACCTGTTTTTGCACAGCAGTGGGAGCTGTCTGCAGAAGCACATAGAGAGAAGTGAGACTTGGCAGCCCCTCCTGAAGGTGTAAAAGGTCAAAACGTGGCTCCCAGCCCTTCTCTGCGGAGCATCGATTGAATCTGAGGGACACAAAGAGTTCTGTCAAGCTGCAGGAATGTATCCCTTTGTAATGCGTTTCTGCGCTGGCTGTGCCTCGCTTTGCAGTTACGTGGAGATACCCACAGAGGGTACCCAGGGATAACACAGAAGGCAGCGGTGCCTGGACTGCGGCGCACCTTCTCCTCTGTCCTGGAGAAGCCGCAGGAATTTTACTGCAGTTTACGGTCTGTAAATCTGCTTTGAGGAAGATCAAGCGGATTTATCAGTACTCGTCAAGGTTTTTAATTCTGGACTTACAGTAGTGTCCTCTAATCAAAAAATAATTAGATTGGAAATTTTGTTGCTTTAAGAACTAAACGGATTGAGGCTTGCCTATGCTCCTTGAATCCCCTCCAGCTTTTTGCATCACCTTCTCCAAATGAGCCAACTGATGAATCTTTTCAGTTCAGATCCTGAGCCACTTATATTGCAGAATATTAAACAGAAAAGAAACCTAATGGGCTATTGTGCCAAGCCCAAGATCTATATTTAACCTCCCACTTTCCCCTGAATCTCCACAGCACAAACTGATTTTTGAATCTCCAAACCTCTTAGTAACCATTATAGCATAACTGGGGGAATGTATTTCAGAGGCTCTGCCAGGTACTTTTTGAACACATAATTCTGTTTATTTATTTTAATGTGGTTCTGTGAAAAGCAACAAAATCTCCCTAGTCCCAGTCCTCTGGCTCCTGGTTGATTCAGCCAGGATACCAGAACCTCTTCTCTGTGTTTTTGCACAGCCTGTAGGTTGTCCTTCTCTGTTTCAACAAGGAAAGCTTGCTATAGCCTGCTACAAACAGTTTCTAAAGTAATTTCCTGCTACTCTGGAACAAATTGATGGAGATGGTATGAAACAGTAAGTTGTTTCAGCTCAAATATTCTATCCAGAATAGATAGCCTTTTGACTACAGCTGTTCCGTATTTCTTCTAGGAATCTATGAAATCTTATGTGACAGAGTCCACATAAAAAAAAAAAATAAATAAAAAAATTGCTGACTGAATTCACTACAAGCACTATATAGTTTATTGTTTCAGACCTGAACCTTACTACATCAAGGAATTTGTTCACAATGGCTACTACAATACACAACTTTAACAGGGTCACTGCCCTATACATTCCCACTGAATCTGCTGAGGCAAACTTCCAAATGGACAGCTTTACAAGCATGGGAAGAGTGAATCAAACACACTTGCCTTTCCTGAGGCATTCTCTTTGCATGGAACAGATGGGACTTCAGCATCTGGGTGACATATCCCACACTTTCCTTTTGCTGCAAATGAATGAATGTCAAAATGAAATAGAAACAATATATTTACATAAATATTCAAAATCCAACTTCTTGAATAAGTAACACTCTACCTTCAGCATAACATAATCTAGTTATTTCTCAGACACTAACGACCCTGACCACAAACCTTTTTATCCTTAAAAAAGCATAATATAAATTATGCTCTTGAATTTCATCACCCAGAAAAACAGCAAGATTAGTGGAGTCTTTGTGTTTTTATTATAGGGCAAAAACAATCCCTATCTGCAGGAGTTGGAATCTTTAATTTTTTCACAGGTGCCATGGTGGGCCAGACTTGTAAATATATTTTGGGAATAACAGAAATAACAAAATAACAGAAACTACTGTATTTACCTAAAGGTCTACACAATGAGGTAAACTCTCGAAAACCTTCAGATAACTGAGCATCCCCCTACACCATTCTCACAGGCTGTTTGAGGGCTGCAAATGTGAGGGAGTAAGTAGAGAGGTAGTATATCTCTGCCTTCCCAGTAAGCAGACAGAAAAGGACACTGCAAATAATCTTTGGCCTTCAAACACTAATGTTTGGTCTAGGAAGGACTGATAGATTCAGCACCCATGACCTCTCCTGCACACTGCTTTAGACAAGGCTGGAGGAACATCAAGAGCTGGGTCACTGTGGTACTTACTGATTTGAAGGCATCACAGAATGAAGTGCAGAGGTTAAGGTGGCCATGGAGGCCACAGACATACCATGCAGGGCAGCTTGTCTGCCACAGAACTATGCAGTTATCAGATTTTACAAGGCTTTTTGTCTACTCTCCACCAGTACTTTTGTGGTCAGCATCTTTTCACTGAAGAGACAAGGACAGGTAGTGATGCTTGAACTCTCCCCCAAGCACAAGCATCCAGACAATCTGGGCTCACCCCATTGTTAGCACAATGAACAAAGAACTGAAATATCCCATTTGGCTGAGAAACTGGATATCCCCTAAATCACTAGTTTGAAGTGTTTACCAAATACACAGAGGAGGCAGCTGGAGTTTGTGGACAGATGGGTGATGTGGGTGTGCATACAGGTGCTTGTTGCTAAAGGTCAGCTGCAAGAAGATAAGCTCAGCAAGCCACACTTTTGGTTGTAAATAAAACAGTAGAACAAAGAAAGCTGTTCCTGCAATGTCATTACTGATTTCCAGTGGAATAGTCAAATCCTTTGATTTTATAATCAGGTTACTTCACTTTTGAAGCTCTCAGGAGAGCCCACGTCTTTCGGATGGCTATGTCAAGGTAAATGCATGATTATCCTCTTGGCAGAGCACCTTAGTGACTCCTGTATGTTGATACACAGGACATAATAGCCTGACTTCAGCTTGCACACATTTTGTAGCTCCCTTGCTGTTTAAGCACCTGAGTTAACAGGACGTGGGTCAGTTAATAAAGAAACTTCTACCTTTTTCAAGTCTAGACACCTTAAAATTAAAGCAAATCCACTGTTCCTGCAAGAAGTTGAGGGCTCTTGCAAGTCAACCACAAAGATAACATTGAGGATGGTTTTGCAATCTTAAGCAAAGACTGGAAAAGCAGAGCTCGGGCAGGCCAGGTCCTCAGTGATGTCTCTTTTCAGGACAGAATCAGCATTTGTTAGAATCAAATCTGGCCTTCAAATTTGTGCCATCTCACAGGCCCTATGCATCACTGAAACTTTTTACTTCAGCCCTAAGTATGTCTTAGGTGAGTTTGTCAGCTCAAGTCTGACTGAAAATTTGGGAATAAGCACTTAACCAAAGCTTTCCCTACTAATCTCATAAAACCAGAGAGTGAACATAGTCTTGCTCTCTGCCACAATTCATGCATAAAGCAAATGATCAAGTTGAGAAAATTCTCATGAGACCCACACATCTAAAACATGTACAGAAACAGAGTGGCAGGGATTTTAAATATGCTGTACTGCATATTTTCATATAATATCATACAAACTATTTGTGTGATAGTTTGAATAAGTGGATAGTACAGTGAGTTTGTAACTGGCTGCACTGCTGGGGCCAAAGGTTTTTGGGGTGATCAGCAGTACAAACTGGTGTCCAGTCAGGAGTTGAGTTCCTCAGCATTTGATACTGTTTAGCATTTTTATAATGAGCTGGACAGTGGGATAAAGAGCAGTCTCAGATGTGCTCACAATGTATTTGGGAGAGCAGTTTAAATACTGGAGGAAATTATTTCTACTCAGAGGGATCCAGACAGGATAGGAGAGGGCAGCTGATGAAAACCTCATTAAGTTCAACAAAGTGAAATCCAAGTCCTGCAGGTAGGATGCAATAGTCCACAGATTGGCACGGGAGAGGATCTGACTGGATGGAAAAGAGGTTCTCAGGGAGGACAGGGTCAGTGGTGTGCCCTCACAGTGAAGAAGGCTGGCTGTAGGCTGGGCTGTCTCAGCAAGCACACAGTCACCAGGATGAGGAGGAGACTGCTCTCCTTATTCAGGCCACACTGCAGTACTGACAAGCCCAAAACTGGAGGAAGCACAAGACTGCAATTGAAATCTTGGAGTAAATCTGGAAAACGACTTCAAGATGGTTGGGGCCTAGAACATATGACATAATAAGAGAGGCTGAAGGAGGTATGTGAAGGATGTCCAGCCTTGAGAAAGCTCAGACTGGCTCTTCATGCTCTCTACAGGTCCCTAATGCCAAGCCACAGAGAAGGTGAGGTTTGACTGTTCTCAGACATGGATTAAAAAGCAAAGGACCCAAATTAATGAGAATTCCGTATTTATATTGCACGTAAGGTACTGGCACTTTTGGTCTCTTTGGGACCTTCCTAGATTGAATAATACTGTTTATTGCAACTACAGTTTGCTTATATTTTTATGAAGCATAAAATCAAGAAAGAAAAGTTTCATGTAATCTCATGATAACAATCACATACAAAGGACAACTTAGTCCAGTCCAGTTGGACTTCTGAAGTTATCACAGTTTAATTAATCTCTTGTCAAATGTAACTACTACTCAACCAAATTAAAGGGCAAATCCAAAATAATTTTTTTCCTAAAAATTATGGATTCTTTCTGCAAGAAAGAGGCCTCATTAAGCAATAATGGGGTAATGTTTAGCAATTACATCTGTATTACAAGAATGCTATGACTTTGTGAAACAAAGCAGAAAAGCCTGCTTTTAAAGCCCCGTCACTTATGCACAGAGAACAAAGAAGTGATGACCTTTAATATATCTCTGTTCAAAGACCAAGAAAACACTGCTGAGCTGTCTTACTAGGGGCTCCCATGAACTCCTCCTCCATTAACAGAAAGAACCAGGAAACATATCTACAACCCTTTGGGTCTCTTGACAACTGCACAGATGTCTGGGATACCCCTGGCACATAATGAAATGAGGTTTTGATCCTCAACACTGGCTCTGATCATGGGTTTACTCTAACATCCTGTCTGTATGATCCATTAGAGTTACATTTCTCTCCCTCACAGCTAATACATGCCCCAAAGAGCTTCCTCCTGAAAATAACAGATCTTTCCATTCAGCAACACATACACAGAGTGTTGTACTTCTGTATTGTATAAATATCTTCCTTAAATGCTGTTATATGCACAAGGTGTTTCACATCTAGTTCCTTCCCCTTTCCATTTATGCAGGAGCAGCAAACAACACACCATGCATGTGGTCCATGCTGCTGACCAGAAAGACATTTTTGTTTTGCTGCTACTGGATGCTGCAGTTAGAGTGCTTCAGAACTGCTCTGCATGGTGTTCCATAGAAGACAAAACACCTTGTAGTCATCCCACCACACACACAAACACACATTCTGCCTCCCTGAGCCTGCAGAGAGTCTGCAAAATACCACTGGAGCATTTCTTCCTTCTGTTTACCACCAGCTTCAGAATCCCTGCTGCAGGGTAGTAAAAGTTTCATCTTTGTATGCATTTAATTTTTAACACATATATGATTTACCTGGTATCAAACCAAAGACAATTTCCTTCATGAGCAGGTTTGGTTGAAGAATTTAAGTTCTGTTGCAACAGTGCTTGTACCTAAATTCATAACACATCTAGAAAGAGTTCTGAATTTAGTATTAGCCCCTGTGAAATGTACCTGTGGAGGAAATCAAGAAGCCCAAGAGCTTTGACTGACCACTCTTACAAGCAGGAAGAGAGAAAGTCCTCTTCCCCAAAGTGTCAAATCTCCTCAGTACATAGCATGAATGTAATGTTCTGTGCTTGGTAAAGTAATGTAAAACTCTGTAAAAGCACAGCCTTTTCATACATCAGTAAGAAATGTAAAGCATATCTAGATTTTCTATTGAAGCAAAAGTACTAATGTTACTACTTTTAAGAAACTTGCTCACTGGTATCTCAAAGAAAATGTAGTTATTGGTGCCCTCCACCAGCTCCCTATGACAAAGTCAGCTTCTCACACTATGGTTTATTCAAAAATAGCAATTTCTGAGTTCTCATTTGGAGCAACATTTTAAAATATCCCTTTAATGGCAAGAGATTTGAAACATGACCAGGCACACATTTGAACTCCCATTTCACTGAAATTCAAGTGGGAAAATACGATCACCAAGTTATCAGCCTGTCTATTTTAAGATATGTTTGCCTCCTTGTTACTATAACAAAATTTTGTTATCACAAGGGGTTTCTGCTTCATCTACTCTAGGCATAAATTGCAAGTTTTACTTACCATATATCCAGGTGGGAAGCTTCACCTTTATACCAGCTGAATATTACCTACTATAAACTAAATTATACAGAGGTCAGGCACAGGCATGTGTAGCTTCCCTACCTGTATTCAATACTCTCTTGGACTCACTCATGCAGCAGGGTCATTTCTACTGTAACATAAATGAGGAAAACTATCTTCATTTTAGGGAAACTACTCCAGAAAAAGATAGATACCAGGGATGCTTTTTCTAGCAAGGTAGAAAGGTTGGCTTTTGGGCTATTTCCACCGTTGTAAATAAAGAACATGCAGAAGAGCTTGCAAGTACATATGAGCAAACATAAAAGGATTGAAATATTAAGGACAAGAATAAGAAAAAAACCCAAATCTGTTCCTAAAACCACTCAGAGAATCTAGGAAATTCAAAATACAAATTTAGGAAAAGAAATTTAAGCTACTTAGTATTACTCAGCTGCAGTGGTATGACTCACATGACCAGATATTAAACTCATTGGTTACAGACTATTTAGGAAAGACAGTGGAGATATTACATGGTTTAGACCTGCAAAGAGTTCAGAAAAACAGAACCTTGATTGTATATTAATTCACATACTAAAGTACAAATCACAAAATGGGATAATGCTAAGACAATTTAATAGACTATTGAATAGCCTAAGGAAATAAAATAGAAATCCCCTTCCTCGCTAAAATATTGAGAGAAAATGTGTTTGGTTACAAACTTTCAATTTAGGAGGTTTTGGTGCTCTAAAAGTACAAATACAAGTAAATCAAGTAGCTGTAATTACAACGACACTTTCCCCATATGGAAATAGAGTACAGTTGTGATTAATATACATACTGGGTGCTTTAAAAGATCCAGTCTCTCAAAGTTGAAGACAAAAATTGAACAGAAATAGATATTTAAATACAAAGAACAGTTAGGAATTACTTTTGCTGCAGCATGGTCTTTCCAGCAACCAGGTTCTTGAGTTAGTTGGGCATGCTTCACACAAATGTCTACTCCACCTACTCTGCATATTACAGGCAGTGCAGTTTCTGCCAATCTGATATGTATGGAAATTCCTTCTTAACTGGCCACCTGGAGAAAAAATTAATTTTTAGTACTTGAGAAGATATTAAACATCTATAAGGTCTATAATAATAACTGCACCTTGCCAACTATAACTCCTGTAGTTGAAGCCATTTAGTAAGTATTTAGATTTTGCCACTTTCTGTAGCAAACAATGATGAGGAAAGACAAATTGTCTCCTACATTCCAGGGTGATCAGTAGAAGTCCTGTAGAAATCCTGGGACTGATACAATTTGGTTTAATAACCAGAACAAAAATGCTGATCAGGAATTCTTGGGATTCCAGAAGAAAAAAAGTACTTGAAATTGGCCAAATAAGGCTTTCCTAAATGCCCCAAACTGAAAATGATTTCTGAAGGTGGCTGTAATTATATAAAAAAAACCCAACAACATCAAGAGGAATTAATTAATTTGTAATTGTTGAGTATGAATGTGGTATGGAAAACAGCTGGCCACTAGAAAGGATAATATTGGCTAAACACACTGACAAAAGAAGAAAGAAGTTAAAGAAGAGTGAAATTCCCTGGCCATTAGAATTAAATATTAAAGGATAGAATTACTTGAACTTGCCACAGAAAATAAGTATTTAGCCAATAGTTATTAATTTGGTAAAACTATTGAGCATGATAACTGCTGATAGCCAGCAACAGAGTAATTTATACATCAATGCATAAATTCAGCATCTTTTGCTTTGAGCTTGGGGTGAAGTTGAGTCTGGAATAAGTTCCTATTCCAGTGAAAATTGTGCCATTTTTGTTCAAAAAATGGTCTTATACACACTGCAAATTGCATTTCTGTGAACTTCCAAAATGTCAAACTAACAGCAACCACAAGTAAATAAAGGAAAGTCTGTTCTATCAGAAAAGAAGTGCAATGTTATAACTCCATACAAAAATATACAAAATAATACAAAAAAATCTTGGCTTATGAGAGACTTGAGTAGCTGATATATCAGAAAAAGTATCAGAGAAGAGGAAATTAATGTTTCTAAATGCAATTATTCCTTATTGAGGAAAATATTAAAAAATCCTAGCAATATCTAGCATTTATTATTATAATTCATTGGAGGTGTAAATGAGATGTAACTGATCAGCTATATAGGCTGGCTGTGTGACTTCCTAAGGTACATTTGTTTCAGCAGCATCACTTTAGCACAGCTAAATTCTATGCCAGATACCAAAGAACACAACTGCCAGGCAAAGTGTTAGGGTAGGAGATGATATCCTGGAAAGCAGCAACACTGGAAAGCACATTGGAACTTTGATGTCTGTTCAAGAAGCTAAATGCACTTCACAGATGCATTAGCAGGAAACCTGAAGGTGGGAGTAGGGAAGTAATTTAATGTAGAAATTGCAGAGCCTTTCACTGCAATAATCTTTCCAGATCTGGTGTCAACACTTTCTTTTAATAAGGAAGCTGACAATTTTGAAAATTTACGTAGAAGTCTGCAGTAGTGATTCAGTGAATTACAATAAGAGACAGAGGAAGCTCAATTTATTTTGCTTGTTCAAAAGATGTTGCAAAATAGGCAGGGCAGAAAACTTTCCAGTAAAATCAGAGCACATGAGGGCATGGTACATCATTGAAGATACAGTCTGTACAGGCTTATGGCACATGGAAAAATTACTTGAACTCCAGACTTGTGAAAACATGACTTTTGAGCCATTTATTGCTTTCTAAATTTCTGTTGGAAACTCAAAATCCAGTATGAATTTTTGGCTGGAACTAATCAGGAGGCAAATTCTTCAATTCCATGTAAGTATCGAAGGAAGGTCTTTCTGACAGACAGTGACTCTGCAGTTCAGGAAATAAAAAAAAAAAAGAGTATCCTTTGATGTAGAAGGAAAGAGTATTTTTTTCTTTTGGCCTAGATTTTAAAATACACAAAATTCTACCAACCCTCTACCTTTTGAAAAGTTCCCTGTCACATATCTTGAGAAAAGGAAGAAAATTTTACTGAACAGTTGGGGTATAACAAATCAATTTATACTCTGATAGAATATTATCTTTACATTAAATACAGAACTTTAATTTCTAAATAGAAAACCCCATATTACCTGAATTAAAGAGAAGTAGTTGCAATAGCTTATCTTATGATCCTCCAGAACATGCCATTAGTAGATGAAAAAAGCACATTTGTTTACCAAGTGAGTCCTCTTACCATTCCTGTAATGATGAAATTCCCACACCTTACCTGTATCATTACTTCACTGAGTTTTGGAGAGCTAAATTTACTCCCATTGCTAAAAATGTCTTAATTTTCCCTGGAGTGGAATTAAAATGCCTATAGCAAAAGAATTGCAAAGGCATGCAGGAAGAATAGGAAGTCACTAATTTTAGAACTTGTAAAGGAGCCATAGGATCTTGGATTTGCCATCAGATGCCAGGAAACACAGGTATTCATAATACACAGGGGGAAAACAGGAGCAAGCGGTTTTTTGTGGATGTCACAAAGGAAAATCGTGTAATAAATACTTTCTTTTGTGATTTTTCCACTCTCAGAATCTGAAACCTAAGTCAGGAATTAATGGTTTGAATGAGCTCATGTATGTCAGCAGTGGCTCATTCAATAATCACTTTCACAAGCAATAAGTGAGTACATATTCTCAGAACAACAAATTAGCTTAAACCAGATTTTTTATTTATTGGAGGCCTTTGTTTTTCACAACAGAAATATTTGACTCATCAACTCAGTTGATTTCTTTCAATACAGGGAAGATGCACTTCTTTGTAAAAACATGTCATGTCATTCAAGGGTACATATTATATATGACAAATGGACCATGTCTCTGTATACAAAACATCCATGTTTTTTTCAGACAAAATCTGAATTGACATTGCCACTGATTTTCTTTCAACAATAAGGCATCCTGCTTTGTATGGCATAACAATTGTGAGTGATGGTGAGTCAAAGTCTTTTGTCAGGTACAGCAGTCTAAATTCTGGATTGCTTTAGTGACAAGTTAGAGTAACTGAGAGCAGTGTTCAGTTTATCATGCCTCTGTTTCTGAGAACTTCCTGTATCTCATGAGACTTTGAAAACCTGCTTGAATTGTTTTCTGAAGAAAATGTTACTGTAGAAATGTAAGAGTCTATGAAGGCATATCAGCTGCGTCCTTGTGAGGGATTGCACAAACAAAAGAACATAAATTCTTCCTGAAAACTATATCCTGTTGGAATCAATTGTCTGATACTGCAGAATCTTTTCTGTGATGACTTAAAACTGTGACTTATTTATTTTTTGGTAGAAAGTCACAAATTTTCTGCTGAACTATTTTTCATTCAATATTACAGTAAGGTTTCTTGATTAACAGCTTGTTATCATATTTATCACAGTTTATCTTTTGTCCTGTGGGGGAAAAAATACATCTGTGATCCCTTCTTGCTTCTTCTTAGGCATATGGTTTTAGGTAAGCTGAAAGGGAAGAAGACCTATATTTAAAAACAAAAAAAAACCAAAAAACAAAAACAAAAACAAAAACAAAAACAAAAAACAAAAACACAAAAAAAACCAAAAAAAAAACCAAAAAAACAAAAAAAAACCCCAAAAACAAAACAAAAAAAACCCCCAAAAAACCATGAAAATGCTCATTAGTAATCTTAAAGGAAGATAACAGGATGGTTTTCCACTGTAGGAAATACCATAAAAGAATCCACAAAAATTATCTGCTGAGAGTGCAATCACATGATTCCCATGCGGAAGGAAAAGGCCTGGTTGTTTAAGGTCACAGTTCAAGGGACAGAGCAGTTGACTTCTGTATGCCATTAAGTCTGAGAGCTTGAATTGCACTTATAAGACACTCTAAACTTATACCACAATGATAAGGTGTGGCTGCATGGTCAGATCACAAGACTAAGAAAAAATACCAAACATTTTGTATGTCAAATTTCTTCTGGGGAAAGAAAATTATTAATAATATAGTAATTATTTTT
Organism: Urocynchramus pylzowi; assembly: GCA_013397555.1. Taxonomy (NCBI): domain Eukaryota; kingdom Metazoa; phylum Chordata; class Aves; order Passeriformes; family Fringillidae; genus Urocynchramus; species Urocynchramus pylzowi. The sequence continues at coordinate 861,759 of VZRH01006249.1, forward strand.
CCCCAAATTTCAGCTGAAATATATTATTTTAAGGAGCAACATTTGTGCAGCTGGCTGTGACAGCACTCTCAGAGTCATTTATCTCCACTTTTCCAAATGGAGCATATTAAGAAAATAGTTTCAAATGTCAGCATTACAAAAACCTGAAGACTTCTTCTTAAATAGTAGCAGTCTGTAAAAGAATTGGGAAAAAATATGGAAGGTATTTCACAAAATTTCCTCCAAATGGATTTTAGGTTACACTGAATCTTCATTTAACTAGATATTATAAAATTAAAATGGAGGACACATCGGTTGTTTAATAGTATAGAACATCTTCTTGAATAACAAAGTAAAATCATGACTGTATGTTCCCTATGAAATTTAGTGAACAAAATTAATATTTCCACTGAAAATAAACCAACATGTTCAGCATATCCATGGCTGGTGGGCTGGAGTTCATTTATATGGAGTTCTCTGGCACACATTTTCCTGGACCAAAGACCCATGATGATTATTTCTGGAACCCAGCAAAGAGAAGGCAAAGGCCTGGAAGGACCTCATTATCTCAGATCATTGAAAAATCTGAAAGATGAAGTTCAATTCATGCTTATTCCCCTAACCTGGTACAAATTCCTACCTAACACAAAAGAAAAAAAAATATTTTATTATAATTAATTATTTATATTTATATATTTACATTTATATGTATTATTTATATATATGTGATAGTCAAAACTTATTTGATTATTAACATTTCCTTTCTTGTCAACATAAAATACTCATCAAGGCCTCTCAGAGCAAAGGAAACTCAGAGTAAACAGTGAAGCGAGATGGTCCATGCAGGAATAGTTTGAGTCCAGCCAACATATCTCAGACACTAAATGCCTATCTGCACAGACTCAAATCTGCAGTGAGCAGTGTCCTTTGCCATGCACTCTCACCTTGCTCCTATTTCCTCTGAGAGGCTGTAAGGGATTCATGGAGAGAGGAAAGAAAAAACCCCACAACTGCAACACTAACACCTGGAATGAAGGAAGTTGAGGGGTCAGTTTGTGATACAATGAAAAAGGTGGACATCTTGCCTATGTAACTGGCAGGTCTGTCTGACAACAGGTACATTAGTTCGCTGGTTTCAATTTCAGTTTTTTGAATAATTGCTAAAACATTTCTTTCAATATCTTCTGCCAGTTCTCTCTCTTCCACCCTGCATAAATCCAGTGGTTAAAGTAGCACACAGGGTGTAGAAAAGATTCACAACTTGGAGGAAAGTTTTGATATCTTATTTGTTAGGCAAGCATCCTAAATTTTCTTCCCTACTGAAGGGATAGCAAAACAGTAGGCTGAAGTAGCACAGATGAAATTCAGAAGAGGTATGAGAGAAGAAAATGGAAATACCAGTCTGAAAAACTCAAATTCCCCCATTCTGTGGAAGACTTGGCTGTTAACATTGCAAGGTGACAGCTGACACCACGGTGACATTGACACTCATGCACTTAAACACGTTCCTGATGAGCTGACCCAGTGGGCATAGGGGAAAGGCATTAAAATAGGGAAAGAATGGTGTGTAGAACATGGTCAGTGAGGACCATCTTCATTCCTTCTGTCCAGCATCTGGATCTGGCATTTAAGCTCTGTCTTTGCCTCTGACCTTTGTGACTCAAATCACAACTGCTTAACTGTAGGAAAAATAGAATCATTAAGAGAAAATATTTTTAACAGTGATCTAAAGAACACAACATCACTAATGAGGAAGGACTTATCTAAAAATAAAATAATCAAGCATCCTAGAATAACTGTCAGACTGTTCCATTTTATAAATGAGTTCTACTGGCAGAATGTCTGCATCTCAAGGCATACTGTTTACTAAATTAAACATCAATAACCTCTAGCCTGACAGAATATGAATAGGAAAGCCCATGCTGGAACACTTATTTGATATATTGTTCTACTTTATATTTTTTTTCTGTGGGTGATATTGGCAGCTTTGCTTATTCTGAAAGGAAAATTTCCAAAAGTCACTCTTGCCCTGCCAGCACAATGTTTATATTCATGCTACAACTTGTTGGCACATAATACCGAGTACTCAGAATGATTATGCAGTATTGCATTTTTTCTCAATGAATAGGCACATTCACAGAGGATTAATGCTAAGCTTTAATTCATCTCCCAAAGTTATTTTTAATTTTATTTCTGCAAAATATAGAAAATTTCATTTTCACAGCAGGATTCTGCTTCCCTAACAACAGCCATCTCAAATTAGAAATTTAGTATGAGGCATTTGTATAGTTTCCCTTTATAATCAGTGATCTTTCTATCTAAAAAGGCATATGAGCTGAATTTTCTTCCAACAGGTCCCATGCATTTCCAGTGTAGGTAGAGGAAGCAACTAGTTCTGAACTGCCAAAGTTAAATGAGACAGATCCCAGCCAATGTCTGGGTAATCTGTACCAAGAGAGACCTGCAACATACAAATTACATTCATTACCTCAGGACAGCAGGACCGATTTTCTTTCTTGAAGGTCATCAGTCTTTGTTGAGTAAATTCCTACCAAGTGTCAGAATTTAACTAGGAAAAAATCTTTTTTGAGTTCATGGAGCAGATCCTCCTGAATTCAGTTACTTTTTCAGCTGACCAAAGAAGCAAAGGCCAGCAGAATCACTTTTCCAGAAATACAACCACTGAAGCATTAGCATTATATAGAGTGAAATTGCCTACGGAGTCTTTTGGCACTTCATAACAAAAACAGTGTTTCCATCACTGAGTTTAGAGAATTTTAGAAAACTCATGGCTCATCTGGATTTTTAGCTCCATAAATATCATGAGAGCAATGGGCAATACTGATTATCAGATTCTTTTGTGGCAGTTCCACAAAAGAAGTCATATTACAAGGGAAATTAGAATATTTGGGGAATAATTGATGTCTAGATGCACAGAGGCAGAGCAAGTAGTCAGTGGTGTCCACGCTGCACTCTCTCCACTTCAGCCACCTGAGTTTAAATGGGCATTTGGATTTGTAAATATAAATAGGTAGAACCAATTGGCCCTTTTCATGTTCATAAATAGTAGCCATCATATATTTTCCTGATAGCCAGAGCCCATTCCCCTGTTCCTTTACAACCCAACAGAAGTTGATGACATAAACATATCCTTTTCCTAAACACTTGGGTTGTGTGTGATTTAACCTTTAACTCCCACTTGTTGTAAAAGGTTAGATGTCAAATATTTCTTGCAAGCCTTTGGCAAGGGTTTGAATATGTTTTTGTCACTCTTCCCCTAAGTAATGTGGGCTGCAGTTGCCGAAGCATCATAGGAAGGTTTCCCTTCCCCCTATCCTTCTGGCCACTTCCTCCAAGCTCAAACAGGAAAGCAGGGACAATGCAGAGGGACCAGCCACGGGCTCACATTAAATCTGCAATTACTTGAAATGTCACTTCCTGTTTTTGAAGCCCACAGAAGAATAAATACCCTTCTGGGCTGTGCTGTGAAGCCAAGGGGCCCTGGCGTGTGCGCTGCCGGTGCTGCTGGGGCTGGGGGCAGCAGGAGCACAGGGACATGCCACTCAGCCAAACACTCCAACGCTTCCAGAGGTGACAATCTATCTTCCTCTAGGGACTTATAAATGCTATTTGACATGTGTAAATGGGTTGGTTGTTTTGTTTTTTTTTTTTTTCCACTAAGATTGCAACTTTTCCCTTAGGAAAGAACGCTTTGATATGGAAGGATTTTTATACATATTAGAGGCCAATTTTCACTGCCAGTTTTTATGGAGTTTAATTTCTGAGAAGTCCCTGCCACCTTGTCCCTCAGATACATCTGTATAACTCTTTTTAGTAGATCCTGCTGAAAAACAGCCCACCACACAATTCTCCCCCTAATGTTTGGGGCGAATTTTTCCAGCTGTATGCAGTATTTGGTCAGGTTTACCAAAATGACAGCCCAAAGTGGACTTGAACATAGGCTGCAGAAAGGGGAGAAATGGGTTAAGTCAACAGTAGCTTAAGAGAAAGCTACTTATAGAAAGAACTGTGGTGTTAGTGTAAAGGACATTTCAACTCTGTAAGCAGTATTCAAGCTGTTGAATAAGAATTTGCAGTAAGTTTTGGCATCACATGAATGCTTTCCCAACCCTATGTGTAGACAAACTTCTGTTCTTTTGCAAAGTCCAGAAGAAATACCTATCAAAAACATGGCAAGGTGCACTTCCCTGTCTAGCTGATCATGCTTGGCCAGATTGAAATATACCTAATTCACAAAGCAATACATTTGAATGTTTAATTGTACCTTATGACCTAAGAACACCAGATCAGGCATAAAAGGGAAGCCAGTGCTGCTGGTTTTGAAAGGCTGACAATGGAAAACGTGTTGCCAAAGTGAGCATATGTTGTGTAAAGTCATAAACTGTTCTGTGAAGTAAGTACTGCCTAAACTGTTTTCAGAGAAACATTTCTTCAAGAAAATTGCATAAAATTCTTCAGAACTATTTAAAAATGCTTTTTTCATGTTTTTCCTGGAGAACCCTATTTAACCCAGAAATTTACCAGAGCTTTTAACTTCTTGCTTTTTTCTGCATTTATGTTTACCAAATTTTCTTGCTGTTTTTTTCTAAATAGTCAATAAAGAAGGAGAACAAGCACAAGGATCAGATGAAAAATCTCAGTTATTATGCTTTGTTTAGGGTTTGTTGGTGTGGTGGTGTTACAATGTAATTGTTTTTCTGATATCAAAATTGCACAAGGAAGAGGAGCTGGAAAGCTGTCTTATGGAAATGGACTGTGAGAGACTGAAAAGTTAATGGTTAATGACACAAAAGCCTTGCCTATTTGTGGACTGTGGCAGGGTGCTTTGCTGAGGCCAGGTTTGCAGCCCCTGAGAAGGAGGAGGCGAGATTTTGGGCATGTAGAGGCAAGTCTCTGGTCCACACAAGAGAGGGAGCAGGTTCCAAGCCAGAAAAGAGGCAGACCCTGCAAAGAAGGAATGGTGCTTTTTATCATGCCAGCTGCCTTCCCACCCTGCCCCCAGGGAAGGCCACATTCTCAGGAGATATTCACAATCACAGGTTGGCCTGAGAACATTCATCCTTCTGATGGGGCATAGTTGGCTTAACTACATCACCTTGAGAGGCAGCTTTCATGTCCTAGAAGGAGTTGTAAGCCACCAAAAACCCCCAAAGTGCCCCCAGATTCATCCTTCAGGACTTCCACCAGAGAATTGAAAGGTCCCCTCACTAGGGGAAGTACATGGGCATTCCCACCTGAACCTGAGCATATATTGACCCATTGGACTTTGTGCTTCATGGAGTTCCCCCACTCCTGAAGGACTAAGACAGTGACCATCACTTCAACAAGACTGTGACCATCACTTTGGCCAGAGAAATTGCTACAACCAAGTCTTGTCACTGGACCCATGGGTGGTGACTGTATACCTTTCTTTCTTTCTTTCTT
>VZRH01006251.1:0-29507 GCA_013397555.1 Urocynchramus pylzowi
TTTTCTTTTTATATATATATATACCAAATACCTAGTCCCTGTTTCCAAAACTATGTGCAAGGAGAAGAATTTGCCAAATGTTTTGAATTGTGGAGTTTGTCAGATCCTGGTTTGCTCCTCAGCCCCCTGAGAAATCTCTGGATGGATGTCATACAGCACGGTCAGGGGTAATAGTCTGCAGGCTGGTCATTAGTCTTTTCACAGGGTTTCACCTGGCAAGTCAGTCTTTGGCAAGGTTTTATTTCCATCAGAGAAAGCACATCAGAGCTTCACACTGCAGCTTGTCTGGGTGTTAGTTCTTTGCATATTGCCATCCCTCCAAAATACCAATTTCCTTCAAAGGAATGCCAGAAGCAAGCCAGAACCTTCTCTTGGTTTTCTGCAATAACTTTAAAGAAAGGAGTGGAATTCTCAAGAGACTGTACCCCAGTTCTCTGTGCTCTCCTATGGTGGCTGAGAGCAGCTGAACAGCCATGCCCATAGCATGGGATGGCTCATCTCCCTAGCAAAAAGGAAGGGAGCAGTGGCTGGGCTCCATCCTCCCCAGGCAGTGACGGTGAAGTCTCACTGGGTTGGTGCTGGCCCCGATAGTCAGCGCTTCCTCTGCCACTGGGGCACGCTGCCTGTCACACTTGCTGTCAATTACAGGCTTTTTGCTCCTGGTGTAGCTGTATTTTCCTTGCTCTAATATAGCTTTTAGCTTATTTTGCTGTTGACAGCTGAGAACGATTGACCCTTTCCTTCACCTAACATCGTCTGCAGCATCTGTAGGCTGTCAGCACTGCAGCCCCCGTCCCCCCTCCTACAGTGCTTCTCTGCCTGGTCAGAGCCATACCCTCATCTTTTGGGGACAAAGCCATGTTTAAAGAAATGCTCTCAGAAAGTGTGTGGTTTGTAGTTTGTCAGGCTGCTGTGCTGATCTGAGCTGCACTGCTTGGGGCAGACAGGTGTCTCTGTTAGTCTGCACCATGGGATGTATATTTTCCTTAGGTCACAGAAGAGTGGGTCTTAAAGGAACACTGGGGATTGGCACTGGCACTCCATTTTAATGAACAAAGAGGAAGTTTCAGATGTTATGTTGGTGTGATAGAATAGACAGAAGCAGCATAATTTCAATTTCTGTGTGCTGCTGTTTGTGAGTGGTGAGCCTGCCCTAGGCAGGGTTTGCCTGGTTTGATTAAATGACACAAGCTGGATGTGGACAATAGGACTGTACAAATTGACTGTTTCACACATGAGTGGAAATAACTCTAGAAGAGGACAGTGGGTTGAACAATAGCAGAAGGGAAAATTCCTATGATCTTGATGAGATTTCCAAAATTTGCTTTCATATTAACCTTGTATTTAGTTTTACCTTGTTCTTCTTCTCTCTTTCAGACACCTAAGCAGCAATTGCTATAGACCCAATCTTGCAGGAGTCATACTCAGCCTTGTGGAGTGAGCAGGACCTCAGGGAACTGCAGTTTGTAACAGATTTAGTTGGCTGCCTGCTGTCAGGGGAAAATCTAGCCAGTTACTTGAGACACAACCATGACTTTGTCTAGATTTTCAGTTAACAGCCTTTTCCTCAGCCTTTCTTTCCAAGGTCCCATTTCTAAGCTGCTGTCAGCCTGGACCTCAGCCTGGCCAGCTGTATGGGATCCCTGCAGTGCAGGCTGCTGTGCCTGTCTGCAGCTCCATCTCTCGTGCCCGTGTGCTGAATGGGCACTGTGTGCTAAGGCACCCTGGGGTACCCTGAGCATCAGAAGGCAATGAAGAGCTCTCTTCAGGGTAATCCATCTTCTTAGCATTATTTAAGTGTTTGTGCACCTTGCAGCTGAGTGCAACTTCACCTGGAGGAGGGTGCATCTATGTTCAGTGATCTGTGCTGGTGACTTGATGTAGTTTATGGGATGTTTGCTAGATGGCTTGGGCCTGAAATATTTTGTCATCACTTAGATGATTCTAAGTGGTGGCAACAGTGCAAAAGCAAAAGGACACATACTTCTAGCTGAAATTCACTTCCTGTCCTTCAGGATATAGATTAAACAGACTTTAAAAGGAAAGTTTTCAGTGACTTTTTTATCTGAGTGTAAAGCTTAGAGTCTGGATAAACAAGTGAATAAATCCAACAGTACATTAGAGGGAGTAATTATTATTTTAAAAGGTAATCTCACAAATTTGTTTTCTAAACTGGAAACATGAAATGTTTTTGGGCTCTGCAGCAAAGATGTTCCCTTCATTTAACAAGTGCAAACAGGGGTACAGACAGAGGGAAACTACATGACAGAGATGAGAAAAAAGTGCTGAGCTGCAGATGCAGCTGAAAATTACTCAAGGGAAGCAGGGAGTGATGGGGGTGAGGGAGTCCCTCTGGGAGACTGTCTGAAGTGGAGCTCTGGGTGGCAGAGGTTGAAGCCACCACAGAGCCCTTGAGCTGTGAACATGATCATACAGTAACTGTGTAAATATTACAGCTATATGTCAAAAATCCAATAAAATATGCCAGTTATGCTGGATTTGCAAATAGATATTTTTTGCTTTTTTTCAAACCTACAGCTTGGGCTGAAATTCTGGGAAAAATGGGGCTAGGAAAACCCCTATGGATGGGAACCAAAGCCACTGCTGGCACATGTGACCAAGGAACATGTTGCCAACATTTTCCTACAGTTTTTTTCCAGATCATTGTTTGCTCCCGCTGCTGCTACTGATTTCCACGAGATGGAGCTATTCTAACGCGGATTTGGTAGCAAGCCGTGGGGAACAAGTATTCAACTGCATTTTATTTATTTTATATTTTATTTTATTTTTATTTTATTTTATTTTATTTTATTTTATTAAATTTAGTTTTGTTTTATATTTTTTCATTTCCGTGGCAGTATTTCTGAAGTGGGTAGAATTTTATGAAAAATCATCATCCAATAAAAAGGCAAATTGCAGAAGCAACAGCTGGAACTCTATGCACATTTGGATAGACTGTGTCATCAAAAGACCTCTTGCAAAAATTGCTCCCAGGGGATGGAGATGAATACCCTCTAACTGCAGCTTTGTCCCACACCACAACAGGAGCACCTGTTGTGGTGGTCCAGCCTCACCTTCTGGAGGGTCTGTTCTGCCATGGCTGAGGAAAGTTCCAATGCCCCATGTCCTGAGCCACATTCAGGGTGGCTCTTTGACACCCATGAGACCTTGCCTGTAGCCCCAGTCTAGGGCAGCAGACTGCCTTTGCTGAATCATGATGACCCTCTTCTGTGACATTTCTGTCCTTTTAAATAAATTTTTTAAAGTCTTGTTATATCTGTTTCCATGTCCCATCTTCTTCCACTGCAGCATCTACTCATTCTCTCTCTGCTTTACCCTCACCAGCCCCATTCTCCACTGAGTCACAATGCAGACAAAAATTCATGTAAATCCTGTTGCTTTATGATATATGTTTGAGAACCCCATGGCATGCCTGTCTTTCGATCAAGTTGTTCCTACAGAGCCAAACACCTCCTGCCCTTGTTGTTGGAGCACACCTTGACATTGCAGCCCCCATAAACAGCAGCAGCTCAGGGAGAGGCATTTGTCTGGGGATTTTCAGTAGGAGCTGTCAAAGTTAGGGCCAGGTTTATGTGCAGTGTTTGTAATGCTTGGAAGAAGGGAATCATGAGCATCCCTTGCTCGCAGCTTGTGTTGCAAGTGGTCCAGGGCTGTGCTGGCATTGCTGTGAGAAGCTGGTGTTCTCTGTTGGCACACAGGAGATAGGTGCTATCTCTGTGATGAGGTGTTGCTGGCAACAAGTGCCTGCCCTGAGTCCATGGCCACCCAGGGAGCCAGTGGGCAGAGGTTTCCTTCCCAAGCAAGTGCCCAGTGCTGGAGGATCCCCTGGCCTGCCACAGCAGAGGGCCACTCAGCTGCTGCTTGCCAGCCACAGAGGGTCTGAAATCCTCCCTGCTGTGGGTCCCAGCCAAGGAAACCACAGCAAGATAAGTAAGGGTCAGCTATCTAGGCAGGGGGCTGCCATTGCCAGATCGGGTGACACTGCACCTGTCCATGTGAAATCTCAATTCACGATGACTGGAGCATAAATGTATTTGACAATTGTTGGTTAGGCTTTTTTTTACAGTATGGTTTGACATCCATCCTTTCCTGTTCCCAAACCTGTGCTTTACAGTGGAGGGAGATCTGAGGAAAATATAAAAGGCTCTTGTGAATTCCCAAGCAGAGGATGGTCCTCTTTGCAGCATCCTTGAGGCAGACCAAAACCTTTGGTACACTTAGCTCACAGGCACTTATCAAGCACCATCTGTCTCTTGCTTTTCAAGACCAAAACAGAGACAGAATCAGCATAATTTCAATTTCTTTATTCTGATGACTGCCTGGAGCAGCTGATAAGTGTGTCTGGGAGGCCCCAGAGAGCAGGCAGCCTTCAGCCGTCGCACCCTCCAAGGAGCACCTTGCTGTGTGTCCTGCAGCTGAAGTTTGCTCCTCTTCCTCCCACTCTCCAGTCTGCAACACAAACTGCTTTGAAGTGATTTTGCTTGAGCCACTTCACTGCCACTATGCCTCTTGTCCTTTCAGAGTCATTTAAGTCCTGTAATATGGATTATTTAAACATAGCTTTAAAGGTATAATTTTCATAAAAGTGTGTGTCTATTTGTGCATGCCTAGCACGCAGTTACTGCATTCCACATGTGTGTGCCCTTGATGTGCTGGCCTGCCTGGCTCAGGCCTGCATGCACCCATCTGGCTGTGTGGGAGCACAGGTGTGCCAGGAGCAGATACCAAAGGCATTTGCTATTGGCCATGAAAACCTGCGGTGTGCAATTGCCTGTGGATGTTCAGGGTGTAACTCTTGGGGTGACAAACTGTCTGCAGCTCCTTATGGATTGCACTGCTGTGCAAACTCCCTGAGACCAACTGGTTCAAATCCCAAAGCTCCTGAAGCTGTGCCCCTGGAAGGTTCACCCAGATGGAGGGAGACAGAGCAGGCTGATGGCAGCGTGTGTGAGCGTGGCACAGGCAACACTGGTTCCAGGAGTCAAAATGAGTGAGCTAAAGTACATTATTCTGTTTGCATGCGTGTCCTTCCTTTGGTCAGGTAGCCAAGCTGGGGGATGGCAGAGAGGGAACATCTTGCTTGCCAGCTCCCCTGCAGGCCCACCATCCAGAGTCAGGGAGAGCTGAAATCAACCAGTGAGGGGTGCCTGCCCATGGACACCAACAGCTCACAGAGCAATAAATGATTGTGTTTCTTTGCCAGAAAGAAGATGAGGCATGTGATATCTCTTGCAAGCACTGGTGCCACAGATATTTGTTCCTTTTATGTGAGAATAAAAAAATATATGCCAGAAGGACCTAATAAATCACAGTATAAATGCTACTATTTGAAAGATCAGGGCTAGAAATTACTTGAACTTTCATGAGTTTCACATGTCAGGGGTGTGGGTGATTTAGGCTAGTGATTATTCAAGACACAGGGTGTGATTGGACTTTTAGGATTTGAAAGGATTACACATGCTTGTCAAGTGGGTGTTTAATCTCTCTTCAGTTATAACTTCAGTTTGTAAATGTTGAAACTATAAATCATCACACCCTTGGTCCATGGCATAGGACAAACTGTGCTGATTTCCTCCCACCTCAGCTTAGATTAACTGCTTTTCTCCAGTGCTATTAATGCCCTCCAAATTATGACTTTTCCTTTTTTAGCCCACACTGTTGTGTGCACACACACATATGCAGGCAGGCATGTGTTTCATAACAGGTTTTTGTGCTTGTGACTCAGAGCTGAACTATTAAACCGTAACACATGGCTGACATCTGGAATTCTCTCAGACGTTTTTCTCATTTGAATATTGGTAGCCATGGTTTGCTACTCTCCTTTCCTCCAAAATGTAACTTTCTTTATTCTCAGCTCATAAAAACAGAGCTAGAAGGTTTTACTGAACCTTTTGGTGTCACTTGATCTATATATATATATATATACATATATTTATAATTTTTGTCCAAGCCTGCTTTAAAGGCACATGTGTTCAGAGAGTTTGGCAGAAAGATCTTACTAAAGAAAGCCTCTGCTTCTTCTTTAGGTTTAAAATGATTGCGTACCATGAGAATATTCAGAAAAGTCATTGTTTTCGCACAGCAAGAGCCTGTGGTTGCTAAGAGTCAAAAGCAGTCACCTGCTAGCTAGCAAAATGGGGTAAGATTTGCAAATGGATTGGCTTGGTGTTTGAATATAAGTATTTACATTAATTCCAAATGAATGCTACTCATTTGGCTGGTTTGAGAGCAAGATTGAAATATGCTGGTATTTGCTGTAATGTGGAACAGTTTGTCTCACCTGTGTCTCACAGGGTGTTGTGTGCTATTCCCAGGGCTGTTTGCCATGAGCTAGTACAATCCTGCAGAAATTAGGATTTTGCATTCTTCTTTAAATATTGTGGGATTGTCAGTCAGAGTGTTGTAATTATGGATGTGTTAAATTTCACATTGATACCAAGGAAGCAATGAAAACTTCTGTCTATCTGCCACTGTAACAAGTGTCAAGCAAAAGGGGTGAACCTGAGTAATTGTTCCTGGCTTTGTCTTAGAAAACCATCTAATCTGGTTTTCAATTCAGCCCTACAAGCATATTTTTAAATTTGAGGATTGTCTGATTTTCTCCTGTTATTGAGAAAGATGTAACACTGCTTCACTGATGCTTCAGTAAGAGAGGAGGAGCATTGTCTGGAGCCTATGCTGTTCCCTCTAAGAGTAAATATAGCATGTCTTCAAGGCACCTTCTTTGCCTGGTGAGTGGCTGCAAAAGAGGGGTGACTGCCACTAAGTTAAAGAAGGTGATCACAGGGATTTCTGAGAGAGGGACATATGAAGGTTTGTTGCAGAGGCTTTCTAGTCTTTGGCTATCAGAGCAAAACGTGGCAGTAGTGGTGCAGCACTGTGGTGCCTTTGAAGACATGCATGTTGTAGCAGAGAATTAATGTCATTTGGTGCAGGTTTTTCATGTGATTCACTGTAAGGCCTCAGATTCAGCAGGGAAGGCTTCACCTGCAGCACTTAGTCTACAGCACAGATCTGACACATATAGCTGGCTCTGGTGATCACTTGTCTGTGTGCCTGAGCCACCACCTTTCCATGTATGTATTTTTTGAAAACTTTTTTTTAGCTGTTGTATTTCAGATCTGGCTATGTCTGTTCATGGTAGCATAGTAAAATTCTCGTGTTAGTGGTTCAGAAAATGACTTGTGCTCTACTCAAACAGTTAGGTCTCTGACTGTTACTGCTTTTTAGTAATGACACCATGCCAACAGAGTCTTATTGTGACAGGCTGTGACCCTTAAACACATGATGGCTGGAAGAGCATGCTTCCCTGGGTCTTTCATCCTCACAGTCCTCACAGCTGCACTTCCCCACTGACTGGACAAGAGAGTGCACTATTGTACTCACCTGTCATGATTAAAGTGGAGTCCTTTGAACTCCTACAGACTGGTTTCTTCATCAAAAGCCTCTGGTGCTGATGTGGCCCTGAACTGTATGTATCCTTGTAAGAAGGATACATATGCACAGGTTCACTAAAGGTAAGTCATATTTGAACAGCCTGATTACCTTCTGTGATGTAACAACCATCTGGCTGGATGAGTGGAGAGCAGTGGGGATTGCTTACCTCGACTTCAGCCAAGGCTCTGACAGCTTCTCTCACAGCATCCTCATAGACAAACTCAGGGATGTGGGCTGGAAGAGTGGACAGTGAGGTGGATCAAGAACTAGCTGAACAACAGATCCCAGAAGGTTACAATCAGGGTCACAGGGTCTAGTTGGAGGCCTGTCCCTAGTGGTGTCCCTCTAGGTTCAGTGCTGCACTGTTTAACTTCTTCATCCGTGACTGGGATGAAGGGGCAGATGCCTGCTCAGCAAATTCACGAAGGACACAAAGCTGGGAGGAGTGGCCAATACCCCAGAGGGCTGTGCATCCCTTCTGAAGGATCTTGGCAAGTTGGAGAGATGGACACCTGGAGTGCTGTGTCCAGTTCTGGGACAAGTTCCTCAGGACAACAGAGACACGGAGCTCCTGGAGTGGGTGCAGCAGAGGCTACAGAGATGATGAGGGTCTGGAGTATCTCTCTTATGAGGAATGGCAGAGGGAGCTGGGCCTGCTCAGCCTCAAGAAGAGACAACTGAGAGGGAACCCCATCAACATGTACAAGGATCTGAAGGGAGGGTGCCAAGAGGATGGACCAGATTCTTCTTAGTGGTGCTGAGCAATAGAACAAGAGGCAATAGGCAGACACTGATGCCCAGGAAATTCCACCTGAACATGAGGAAGAACTTCTTTACTGTGCAGGTGACCATGCACTGGAACAGACTGACCAGAGAGGGTGTGGAGTCTCCATCACTGGAGATATTCAAGAACTGCCTGGACACAATCCTGTGCCATGCGCTCTTGGATTACCCTGCTTGAGCAGGGAGGCTGGACAAACTATGGTCCCCTCCCACCTGACCCATTCTGTGATTCTGTATGTTGAAGTGACCCTGGTGGCTGTGCCCTGATTTTAGTCAAAGCAGAGGTGGCCCTGGCAGGGGTGGCCATAGCCAGAGCAGAACCAGCCCATCTGCAGCCCAGAGCAGGCAAGACAACCTTCACCAGTCCACCTCCTTGAGCTGGTATGCAAATGTAGCTGTATTTTAGCTGCTGACAGCTCTGCTAATGGATTATGTGGGTACACAAAAGTGATGTGCAATAAACAGCAATAAAACTGTGTTGTCAGAGTGTCAAAATCAATCTCATTTTTTGATATGGCCAGACATACTACATTTTTTTCTCATTATAAGGGTTAGAGCTTATTGTTATGGTTATCAGTTGCTTTTGATTATCAGATTCTGACAAAGTGTGATACCCTGTGTTGAGCACTTCCTCACCAGATCTCTGAGTCAAGCTGATTTTGCTGGAAAACTTCAGCCAAAACACTTGGTCATTTTTGAGCACAGATCCTGTGCACATAAATCCTGGGGGACACTCACACTTGCTTCAACCCTTGGAGTGGCTTGGTGGGGCCACATGCCCTGGGACTTGCACCAGACCATGCTGATTTCTCTGCCACCAGCTGAAGTGTGTGCTGTCCCCATGGAGCCCAGCACTGTGCTTCAGCTTGGGATGGGTGGTCTATACTTTTCCAGTCTGTGGTGGTATAGGAGGGACTGTCTTTGTGTACGCCCCCCACTGAGGACCACAGTTTTGGCTTGCTTCTTGTAAAGTGAAAATTATTGCTTCCCACACCTCCTTGCCCCTTGCCCATCTCCCCAGGCTGCCCTGAAAATGAACATGTTGTTTCTGAAGCACTCACGTATTGTAGTGGCATGGGAGAAAACAGGCAGAAATTAATTAGTCTGTCTTCAGAGCAGGGTTTTGGGGATTATAGAAAATAAGCCTGTTAATCATTATGGAGAAGGTAGAATGGTCTGAACTGGGTCCTCACTCACCCTGGGTACTTAATGACATGTTTTCACAAGAAAAAAATGGTAAGATCACGTTAATTAAAGGCTATGCCAGAATGCATATGTACAAGGGGGGTAATTGAAGAATGCTGAATGTCTGCCAATTTGACATTACCTAAATAGCTTGATTTTTCAACCACAGTAATATTCTCATATTTATATATTTTTTTGGGACGCCATATGAAAGAAAAATATTTAACCAAAATAGCATACTGAGCAGAGTAAATTACAACAGCAGGGTTTCTTGTTACTCTATGCCTGATGGAGAAATTGAAAAAGGATAGTAAAGGAAGCAGGGAAGCAATGGTTTGTGCATCATACATAAAAAGGTACTGTAACAGTGGTGATCTGTCTGCCACAGTAATGAAGTCAAGCATTTGGAATAATATGGTTTCACAGCAAGACAGGATGGTAGAGCTCTGTTGAGCTGAATCTATATTACATGGTGTTAGTTATCTACATGAAACTACAGAAAAAAATAAATCTTAATTTTATTAAATAGTGGGTCACAGCAGACAGGATCATGTTATGGGTTTTCTAAGTTCCTAACCTCCCTTGTCTCCAGCTTGTTATTCATTAGAGCTCTGCACAGCTCTGAGGGCTCCATGCAGCACTGGGGTTGCAAATTCATGGTGCAATCTTCCCCAGGCTTCTTACTCTTGTACTGTGCTGTCAGACACAATATTCAAAGACATCAGTCTCTTTAATATCTCTGGTTTCTCTGTATATGTCCCCAGTAGAAAAAAAAAGGCAATTCTACCATTTTGCAGCTAAGAAGCCCTGACACAAGAGTTGCTTTTTCAACAAAATGCAATTGGGTTTGTATCCCCAGATCTCCAAGTATCTTAGACCATCAGCTCCTAATGTGATCTCTGTGACTGTTCCCTTCTTTCCTTGAGCTGGCACCTTATGGCTCGTTTCTTCACACCTCCCTTGAATTTCCCTGTGCTGTTTTGACTTATGTTTCTGAACTAGGTCAAAAGCTTTGGCCAGGTAATTTCCAGTGAGAATTACTTCTGCTGGGACACCTCTGAGGAAAAACAAAAATCTGATTAAATATAGGAAAATCAAACCACACACAATGTGATTATACATGAATCTACAGAAGGTCAGCTGATTTTTCAGATGATTTAAAACCATTAAATTGAGCAAGGTAATGATATAATAATAATGATGATAATAATGATAATGATATGCATCATTACTCAATCTTATCTTCATTGCTCTGGATGCCTTTGATCTCCATTTGTCCTTCCCCTGTTTGTTTATGCTCTTTCATGCCTTTCTTCAAAGTAGACTGTAAAGCCTTTGGGACAATGATCAGTGGTGTGTCAGTAAATGGGAAGGACAGACTGACTCCCTCATCTTGACCAGTCTTAACTGTGGGAAATGGCTGAACACTGCACTGTGGACAGCAAGAGTGGGTAAATCTTGTGAGTGGGTAAATGAGTACTGAAATTTACCTGTGGCAACACTATGCAGGGGGCCTAAGTTTGCCTGAGCATCTTATCTGGACTGCTTGGTGGCCAGGAGAGTAGTTCCTTGGAGCTCCTGTGCAGCATTCAGGAGCCAGCCTGGCCAGCACTATAACCTGTTACTGAGCAGAAGCTTTGGCCAAGGGACATCAAAAATCTATTGCAAAAAAGAAATTAATTATAGAAACACCACATGTTTGTAGCCTGAGGTTTTGTATAATTTTCACTCCAAGGGAATGTTCATAAATAGTTTCAATTACTATTGCAGAAGCAATGATCTTCAAGACAAATGCAAATAACAATTATATAATTATTAAATTAATTATTGTCAGATTTTACACAAACAAAAAGAATATTATGAGGAAGAGCTAGAGTTAAGACAACCAGTGGAGCAATATCTGAAGATTACCTTAGAAATGTGCATTGATCTTCTTAATGTTTTTAATTGTGTTTAGTGCTTCAGGGAATAATCTTTGTGAAGAAGTTGTAATGCTAAATTAGGGGTGAACAGTTGTGAGAGAGACAGGTCTTAAACACCTGGCACAATGCAAAAGCCCACACTGAACCAGAAATGCTACTTAAAATGCAAATATAAAACAACTGTAGCTGTTTTCCCCAAAGACTATTCTCTAGACTTTGCTACAGTGGTTAGGGGACATCTTAACTCTTTTTGACATTTTACTTTCCCCTTTCTTAGTTTTTTGCTCTGTGCCTTGCTGTGTGAGTACCTTACTGCTTGTGTCCATGGAATCATTAAAGATGAAATGTGCTAAAACCCAGAATTAAAGTGGAAGCACTGGCTACCAATGCATTTAAATGGGAGATTTCTTCCTTTGGGTTGGTATCTCCTTTGGTGCAGATTTTTGAAATTATCTTTATTAGGCATGATTACTTATTTTTGAGAAAAATCTCATCCCTCATTATTTCTACCATTTTTATTTCTACCCACCACAGGTAGATATGAAAGACTGGACTGTGTTTTCATAATCAGAGGGGAAATGTAGATGAATTCATTATCAAGAAAACTGCCCTACTCAACAGGGAGGCTGAGAAACTGGTAAATCAAAATTGAAACTGGTAAATCAAAATTGAAGATGGTTGTGAGAGGTTTGTCTGAGTTTGGTTTTTGTCCATTACTACTCAAAATTTTAGTGAAGTAGAGACAATTCATCAAATTTGCAGGTAACACCAAGGTTAGAATGCTGTGATCATATCTCAGAAGGGTTTTGAATTGTAAAGGATCTCAGTGAATTAAAGATAGGGACTGATAAATGGTGGTGTAAATAAAGACACTCCACAGCTCTGCCTTCTCAGAAGCTATTAGATGGATGGGCACAGGTGGGGCAGTGCTAAATGAGCAGGAGTTGGGAGGAAAGCTATTCTGGGGTGTGTAGTTAGTTTCAAAAGTGAATGTGAGGCAACATTATCTTCCAGTTGCAGAGGAATGTGGGAAAAGTGCCAGTAAGGATAGAAGTGTGAGCTCTAGAGGGATGCACTGAGCCTGTGACAACGTGGCTCAGGAGCTGTGTCAACAGAAGAGAGGTTGGGCAGTAACTGTATGGAAAAAGTTCATAAAGAAGTGGTATGGGATACAGCAAATAATGTTTGCTGGTGAAAGACTGAGGGCTTTCAAGGAAAGAATGGGAGAATGAAAATGGAAGAAAAATGTCTTGCTGCTGCAAAATGACTGTGGAGTAAGGGAATGGCAATTTGTAAATAGCAGTGAAGAAGTTTCTGGTTTTAATACAGGAAATGCTTTCTGGTGGTAGTGATGGTGAACTGCAGCAATGGGATACCAGTTTTTAAGAACCATAGGGAGACATGTAAGTGACACTGGAGCAGCTGATTCTGCCTCAGAGCAGTGGTAAGAAGTCCATAGCTTTTCAAATTATTTTCAGCTGTATCCTTCTGTGAGTCTACAACACAAATATTTCGAAGTATTTTGCACTGAGCAAACTGAAAGAGAGGACAACCTGGCTTCAGACTTTTCTTGGTAGGTCAGGTGGTACAGCTTTTCCCTCCATAGCAATAAGTGTCTCAGCTCATTATCAAGGATGGTGGTGCAGCATGAAAGAGAAATATAAGAAACTTGTATTCTGAGTTTCTTCTGCAATTAATTGTGGCTGCACTCTGACATGGGATGAATGTTTGGAATCTCACCACTTCTAATGTGGCTTTGTACTGAGCTCTAAATGTCACTGCTTCCCGTTGACTCTCATTTTTGTGTGCATGTTGATGAACGTAATACTAGACTTTGTAGTATGTAGCTAGCTTGTCTGAACAAAGGCAGCTATCAAATGCAACTTGTTCAGGACTTGGTTCAAGCTGCAGATGGATCTGGCGAATGAGTTTTTGTGAGTTGGTTTCATGGTAACATGAACTGTGCAATTCCTACAGGGGAAACCAAAAGCTAAGAATAGTGTTGCCGAGAATGTGGCTTTGGTGGTTTTTCTTAGTAAAGAGGTAGATGAGCAAGATGTAGCCTGTAAAAGGGAAGAAAAGATGTGTGAGTGGGTATATGGGAAAAATTGAAAATTCCAGGTGAGATCTAGTGGTTTGGGCATATAAAAAGGTAGACTGGATTGGCTAACTCTTAATCCTCAAAGAAAACTTTGTACTTCAGCTGCAGCAGGAATTATCGTCTCAGATAACATTTTTTGGAACTGCTTCTCTTATGTATGTACTATAATTAAATTCTAAGAAGTTATCAAGGGCTATGTCAAATGCGTTAAAAAAGCATCTGAACTATGATGCTTCCAGCTTCCAAGCTTAGTGCAATTACTCTGAAGTTTTATAACAAAGAGTTTCAGACATTTTTCGTAGGATATAGAAACGTCCAGCTGGAGAAAGAAATTTCAAGCATTTCCATTAAAATTGAAGAGTTCTATGAAATCAGGTTGGTTTTCCTGGAATTTCACAAAGAAGGGGAACAGTAGAATAGTTTAGCATTTTTCTGATAAGACACTTTAATTATTTTAAAAGATTTCAACAAACTCCTCAACCTTCCTCCAGCTGAGCACCGTATATTGCAGTAAAATACATAATATTAAGATGTTTTGATTTCACTGATTCCAGAATGTTCAGATGACTGGAAAACAGATGATGCTGCAGAACCTCTTATTCAAAAAGTGGTAACTTGAGCAATGTGCTGCAGCCTGATGGGAGAGAGACAGATCTTACACAGCTCTATTTGAAATCTTCCTCATTTTGTGTTTTTTCCACATCAAGAAGATCAAAAGGGAGAACCAAATTTGCCCTAACAAGACAGATTTTTAACCAGATAGTTAGAAACTAAGCCAAATTGTATCCAGCTTCCCCAGGCCTCCACCAGCTAGCTTCTTCCAAAGAATGAAATTCCACTTCCAGCTGCCCTTTTGTTCCTCTGGCACTGCTCTGGGTTATCCCCACTGCCTGCAATTGCTCATTGAATGTGATCAATAGGGGACTACAACAGGAGTCCCAAAAACATTTCATCCAACACAGTATGGACCTCTGTTCTCACACCTCTGTTCCTGAAGTGGCAGAGCCTGTGTGACTTTTCTCTGCTGCGTGCAGAGCTTAACGCAGGGGAGCTGTGAGCTGTTTCTGCCGCGGATGTTGCTCAGCAGGTTGCCATGCTCTGCTCAAAGAGCACTTCCCCTAAGAAGTGATGGGATTAGTATGGGCTGCCAAACCTGAAAGAAAGAATCCCAAAATAGAACAGGATTAGTTGACAGCTGTGGCATGTCATTTCCACCTCTTCTTCATCAGTACTAACTGAACTGTTTATTTGCGACCCTGAGCTCCTCCCTGAGAATTTAAAGAAAAGCTGGTGCAGGAAAGCACAGCTTAGTTGATTCACTGGTTACACAGAATCAGCTCCAGCCCACAGAACCCCATAGAGAGAGACTGTGTGGAGCTGATGCAATTCCTGTTTCATCACATCATGCATATGAAATTAGTGCATCTAAAATCTAGAAGAAAATTACCTCATTCTCCTGCATCACTTACCTTCTTTGGGGATTGCACATTCCATTTGCTGAAAAATTTTTGCTGAAGACACTTAGTGAGACAAAACAGGTCCCCTCTTTGCCTCCCAGCAGTGAGGTCAAGTTTAGGTTGTACTGTTGTTTTACGTCTGCTGTGTTCCACTAAGCTTGCCATTCTGTCTATCATGCAACAGCAGTGATCTGATCAATTATTTCTTCATAAGCTTGTGCTGTCTGCTGTCCAAATCTGCATCACTGTTAAGTTTAACATTGTTAATATCTTCCAATTTATTCCTCTCCAGATAAAGCAGAAATTTCCAGAGTCTTCATCTGCTGGCTGCCTCACAGATTAAACATAGCACCTTGCTTCAGGGGAGGCTGGCAGATTTGGAAATCAAAGTGCATCTCCTGGGTAGCTTCCCGGCTCCCTGGACAGAACTGAGAGTCATGAGGTCAGTTATTCCTCACAGGAAAGAACAGGGAGACTGTAGAGCAGTCTGAAGCCTCAATGTACAGGAATGCAAGAGAAAGAGGCAGCTGACTGAGGGTTGGACTGTACATTCCCTTTGCAGCTGCACTTCCACCCTGGCATCCCAGGTGTTCAAACATGGGAGCTCAGACCCACACACCCTCTAACTGACTTACCACTGCAGGCAAGAGGCCAGGCTTCTCTCTCTGGTAGCTAAAGCCCATAAACAGGTTATCTCAGTGAAATATTTTTCCTGAAAAAAATAAGTGGTGTGCAAAGTCTGTTTTCCCTCACACAAATAATAGTAGTTTGAAGCTGTTCAGCTTCACAGATGCTGAGCTGGAGAATGTCTGAACCTTTCCTGTACCATGCCCTGTAGCCTTTGCACCATGTTTATTGCAGAGCACCCTGAAAGCTGGATCCCTCAACAGCAGCATTTGCACCAGGGTGTCTTGTCTGCACACCAGGGTTTCCCTACAAAGCCTGGAGCTTGTTATGCCTGTGACTCACAGGTCTGGTTTTCAGATCCTTTTCTGAATGAAGCAGAAACAAGACTTAAACCTCAGCTCATTGCTTTCCTGGTAATTATTTTAAACAAAGGTTCAGACTGCAATATTGTGACTTCTTCTCTCAAAAATGTTGGTCGAGTTTTCTTTCTGATATAAAATATTTGCGATGTTTTAAAGTAATAGGATTTCTATCTAGCTGCCCAAGGGAGGTGGTCCATGGCACAGCTTTGTAGATCAGCTGTAGGGTGAGAGAGAGCTATCAGGCCCTCAGAGAGCTCCATACCAAATAGTTAACAGTTCAGGTGAAGCTGATAGCCTCCCATGTGCTTGTTACAGTCCTGTTGTCTCTCTTTTTCAAGTAGAGATGATGTGGTCAGAAAAAGGTGTTGATTGCTAATGAGGTAGGGTAATTCTCTGTAGTAGCTCCTGCTTCCTTTTTTTCTTTTTNTCTCATTGGTTTCATGTTCTTCCTTCTCTGCAGCTCCTAAAGACCTGAGCCTCAGTTTGGCAAACCCATATGTGGGAAGATGAAAGCCATCAGTGGCCTTTTGGAAGGGACCCATGTGGCCTGCAGTACCCCTGGTACTGTCTTTTGCAGAGATGTCAATGAGGTTGCAAATATCAGATAAAGATAAAGAGAAATGGAGTCACAGCTCATATTGCCTTACATAAAAACATCATGTTATCAAGTCATATAAATCAAGTGAAAATATGTAATTAATCTTTGTCAGTACTCCCTTTCTTGATTTCTCTTCACTTTTTTTCCACAGTTTGATAAAGCAAACTAGTAAAACAAATTTGATATGATCCCTTCTTGTTGTCTTTTATATTTGTTGAGGGTCGTGTAATGACACACCTATGTCTTGGTTAGAAATTATATCCATTGGAAAGTACTTAAACAGACAATAGGAATTGTGGGAAAGGAGTATGAAAGTCCTCAGTAATAAAAGTTTGGACTGAACTATGTTTCATCTAACAAGGAGGGAAGAAAGAAGCAAACCACACAAGTTTGGGTACTGTTTTTCTTTCCAGTGAAATGCAATAAAAAGGAGAATTTTACTGTGCAGATACCAAATGTTTTACTTTCATCTCAAATCAAATATTATTTTTACACTGTAAAAATTCTTACACAGTCCATTTAAAAATTATCACCTGCTTTTTTTTGGCTAACACTATTTGACCTGAATTATGAACAGATGAATTTTGGTCACCTCTGAAACTATTTATTTGGTTGCTGCTTGGTTTGTAATCACCTGCCACACCCATGAATCTGTTTCTGTGGACTCTGAAACAAAAAAGGGCAGGAACAAAAAAGCAAGGGGCTGCCTATGGCAAAAGTAGTTGCAATTATTTACAATGATGTTGAAGGTCAATTGTAGAAATAATGCAAGAGATACAGATTTTCCTTAAAGATAGATGAGGCCTTGGTGTTGCTGTTATCCTGCTTCATCATCCCGAGGCGGATTTTTGGTCCCTGCTCCTTGAAGGTACCTCAGGTACTTCTACAGCAAACTCTCTCTGTTGCTGCTGCCTTTACAAAGCAAGGCCTCTGCGTGTAAGACAATGGCCAGCAGTTGGGGTAAAAAAAGCTGGATTCTCTCTATGCTTCAGTAAAAATGGTCCTAAGTGATTTAACGTGGAAAAATGTAGTAGTACAGAGGACTGGGTTAAACAATAGCAAAGCAAGACATGCTTTAAATGAAAACAGCCCTCATGACAATGGAAGGAAAATTATGTGGAAGACATAGTACAAGTAGACTTCAAACCATCAGCCAATATCTGGCATCAATTAGAAAACTACACAGGACACTGGGCTGCCCCATGGGTTTGATATCACATCCTGTCCCTCCTTGCAGGATGGCACCAAGGACCCAGGGCCATGTGGGGCAAGGCAGACCAGACTTTGCCAGGGTTATGTGAGCTGAACCCTTTTGCAGCTAGTTTAGAGCACCAGTTAGGTAACTGGTAGAGATCTGTGGTATGGAGGTAATAAAAAAACCTTGCTTTTGAAGTCTTGCATTTTCTCTAATTATCTTTCTAGTGTTTGTGCATGTGTAGGTATTGTGTCAAAAGGCGAAGGAAACCCTGATTTGTGACAAAGCTTCCTCTTCTTTGTTCAGTCTGTTACTTTCCAAACAGGAATGGACAGGTTTGAGTGGATCTGAAGCAAGAGGGCAAATGTGTGTGGCACAAATCTGCACTGGAAGTGAAGCAAACAATGCAGTCACATGTAAGGTGTCTCTCTGTGGAAGTCACTCCAGCCATACTGTGAACATGGGTTGAGTACACAAGGAAATTGTCATAAATTTCATTGAGCTCAAGAGGGAAGAAGAATCAAAACCGGAGCTGGAGGCAACTGAAGCTTAGAGCAGCTTCCCCCTGAGCCTTTCCCCCCACCAATATACCTCTCAGCTCTATTGTGTTGGCTGTGGTGAGAAAACTTCCTTGTCATTCCTGGAGAAATATCTCATCTCCATCTTTGAGATTTGCAGAGAGAGAGATCCATTTTCACTCTTAAACTGCAATTTGTCAACATGCAAAAGCAACATATCCAATTTCTCAGTCTTTCTCTGGGGCAATCACTTAGTAAGCAGTGGCAAACAACTAGGTACCAGGTGCCAATGCCATGGCATCAGTGCTGCACTGTCAGAAGAACACTCTGCCTACAAATTCCTTAAGATGAGCCTTAGCTGGACAGAGTGCTGACTGCCACAGGCAAGGCTGTAGAGAAACCTCTGCTCCAGTCTCCCCATAGTTTTTTGTGAAGTTGAAGGATGGTTGCATCTGTGGTAGCATTTCAAACACTTGCATTTCTTGATGAGCTGAGTCCTAGGCATTTTTAGCCTCTGGAGGAGGATGTGGCACCAAGTATCACAGCTGATAGCATCCTTGGAGAGGTGGAGGATTAAAAATAGACCTCGAGATCGTTTGATGTCTTTTGGTTTCCCATGAAGGCCCTGTGACTTAAAGGAATTTGGTTCCATTTTCAATTTGGTTAACACCAGATATATAATTTTTAAAAATAGTAAACTGGCTTGTTATCTGACCAGAGAGAGATGATTTTTGAGTTTCACTTAAAAGTGAGAACCAGCCGTCAGCTATAACTCCTACCTGAGGTATTGAGCTTTGCAAGTGATCTTGAGCACTGAGAACTCAGGCCACTCTGCAATGACAGTACCTCACTCATTTTGGCAGCCTGCCTTCCTTTTTCATCAGCTCTTGGGATTTCATTAAAGCAGAAAACCTGTTGTAAAGAGACGATGGATAAAGATTATGCCATGCAACTCAACAGTTCATCTTTCACTCAAGTATAGATTTTCCCCTTCTTTTACAATGACTCCTTATGCATAAATAATATCCATATTCCTGCATTTCCTTGAAACTTAGATATTTCTTCTGACTGTATCATAATTTTCTAATTTTGAGATGTTTCTTGCTATAGAAGAAGGGTAGAAAGCACCATTCAGTACTAGGACTGAAGCTGTTTAATGTCAATGGCAAAAATTTCAGTTTCCATGTGTTCAATCCTACCACTTGCTGTCTTCTCCCTCCCCTTTCTAATTAGTCTCATCCCCTCATCCAAAGATATATACTTACATCTATTTCTACCAGACCAAGTATTTTCCAACTTTCATGTGCAGATTTCTTTCTCAGCAGGCATTCAAAATCAGACACAAGCTCTTCTTCCATACTCATGTTTGACTTGACTGTGGGAGCAGGTCTGGGCTACGCTTTCATCATCTTTCCCTTTGTATAGATGACAAGAAAGAGAATACAGAATGAAGCAGGGCAGCTGCAATGGCCTCTGCTCAGCCAGAACAATACTAATGCACTGGGTTTTGTCATTTCTCCAGGGGAGCATAGGCCTTTCTTCATGTGCCACTGGACCTTTATCTCAGCAGGAAGAGAGCATTTCCCTCAGTGTGCTAAGGGCTTTCATACTCTTTAAAAGAAGTTGCTCTGTAGAGATGTGGCAAGTTCTGTGAACAGCTGGAAAAAATAACATTATCTCTTGTAAACTCTTTTTTGCAGAATTCTAAAACCCCCAAAGGGCCCCATAGCTGTGCACTTTGCAGCAGGCTGACAGGCTGACAGGCTCCCAGCTCAGCCTTAACACAAGCGAGGCCTTTGCAGCCGCACCAAGCCAGGCAGCTTTGCTCACAAACAGGACTTCCATCAGGGCTGTGAGGAAGGTTGTGTGCTGCCACTGACATTTTGGGAAAACCTTGGGAGCCTGGGAACCTGGGCAGTGCTTGATCCTCCACTGTTGGTGTCCCAGGCACATGGGTTCCCAGTTGCAGCCTGGTCAGCTGCAGGAGGGTCTGCTCTGCTCATCACAGTGTGATTGATTCCCACCAGCCTTTGGAGAGCCCCTGGTAGGCAGCTGGCTGCCCTCTTCCCCTAGCCAAACCCTGTGCTAGTCAACAGCCATCCTGCTACTTAATGTTTCAAATATGTGTGAATAATCCACTGAATTTCAGTATCCTGTTATTTTCTCAGGTTCTTTGTGGTCTCCATGGGTCATAGGCTGCCCTCTCCCCTGGGGAGAGCCACTTCCATTTCAGACCTGAGAGAAAGCTTGCATGATGAAAGCTGGTCTGTTTTATTTTTGTAACTGTGTTAGTGATTCTAATAAAATATATTCCCCTCTGTCCACAGACCTTGTTGCTTTGTGTTCTTAGATCATTATACCCCATGTCTGCTATTACCACCCTTGCCAAGATGGAGTAACTCTGTGCTGTGACTGAGAGCTCAGACACATCAGTTTGCTGGGGTTATGGTTTTTCTGAAGCAGTCTTGAGGGAAGCAGCTGATCTAGTGCTCAAAACAAAACACCTTTCCCCTTTCCTGGCTTTGGTAAAGAGCACATATTTCTGAGTCACACATGCTGCATCCTTGCCCCAGGGCTCCTGCCACCAACTTGCGTTTAGGTATTTGTGTGTTTACCCTGACCTGGCTCTCTACACCTGCAAGGTTTGAGGATTGCTGCTTGTTCCCTGGTTTGCTGCTGCTGTTGCTTCTTTCAGATGAAAAATCAGCAGGTGACAACCTGCAGTTTGTTTTGGAATTCAGATTATTTACATAGAAGCCAAACACAGGTGTTTCAGGTGGTTTTCAGTGGGTGGTCTCCCATTTCAAAAGAATTTTCCTCTATTCCTTTGGGCTGGGATAGGGAGGTGAGCTACTGTATTGAGGCAGAGCAGTTGGACATTGTGGTTAAAACACTCCTCCTCTGCAGACTGTTTGTCTACACAAGACCATGTCATGTTGGTATTGCTAAGGTAGGTACAGCAAGTTGGAAAAAAAAAAAGTGAATTTTATATTTATGGTTTATATGCGTTTTCTAGTAAAGCTATTTGTAGGGAAAAGACTATTTACCTGAGATTTTCCAGTCACCATAGTCACAGATTCACAGAATGATTTGGGTTGGAAGGAACCTTAAAAATCATCTGGTCTGAGCCCCCTGCCATGGGTAGGAACACCTTCCACTAGAACAGGTTGCTCAGGCCCCACTGAACCTATTGAGCACTTCCTGGGATGGGATGCCCCCAGATTTTCTGGGCAATCTGTTCCAGTGTCTCACCACCCTTACACTGAAGAATTTCTTCCTAATATCTAACCTAAACCTGCCCTCTTTCAGTTTGAAGCCATTCCCCCTGTCCGATCACTGCATGCTCTTGTAAAAGCCCCTCTCTATCTTTCTTGTAGGCTCCCCTCAGGTAGTACAAGGTGCATTAAGTTCTCTCTGTAGCCTTGTCTTCTCCAGGCTGAACAGCCCCACGTCTCTCAGCCTGTTTCCATAATCAGATAAATTTTAACTTTGTTCCAGGTTTCAATTTTTATTATGCCATGAGTGTGGGTTCTTTCTTCACCTTGGCTGTTTTTTTTTCATGTGTAGAATCAGCAGTTTAAAAGTCCTGACTTGTTGTCATTTCAAGTTTTTATAAAGCTTCTTAGTGTTTCTCTTGGTCTTTTTTCATCCCTGACCAAACTTTTCATTATGTCAGCTGAAGAAATAGTGAGGCTCCTCCATGTCAGCACCAGAATGGGAGGGCTGTGGATGAGTTTGGTGGGAGCACGGGTAACTGAGGGAAGGGGAGGGAGGGAATGCTTGTTTTGGAGAAGCTGTCAGGGTGTGTGCTGTGGGGCACATGGGGTCAGAGGTGGTAGGGTCAGGATAAAAAAATATTTGGAAATGCTGACCCAGGGAAAATATCAGTGCAAGGCTTGATGGCTGGGCTGACAGGTAGATGAGAAGCACCCTCTGAGGAGAAGCCCAGCTGCAAGCTCCTGCTGCTGGGTATTTCCAAAGTGGGGCTACAAATCTGGACACCTGGACTGGTGGTTAGAGAAGACTGCAGTGGCCATGCAGAGGTGTTACATCATGGGGACTTTCCATTCCCTCATCTCTCTACTGTATGTGTGGATCAAGCCTACTGTGTCTAAGTGTCTGTGGTCTTAGCAACAATTTGAGCGAATAAATATTGCTGCCTTTTCAAGTTTTAAAGGGGAATTAATAAAGCAGAAGTGCAACATCACCTGCATCTGGGTATGTGTGTTGTCAGAGAGTGCAAAAATAAAAATAGTGATGTGAGTGTGAGGGAGCTGGTGGTGGAGGTGTTGCAATAACTGTGCTCTGCTGCAAAATGTTCCTGCCACTGGCAGTGTTATTCAGTGGTAATGTCTTGGCACACTGCTTTTAGAAACTGATCATCCTATTCCTCCTCTCCTTCCCTGTTGTAATTCCAGGATTGCTCTGAGAAGGTGAAGGCAGAAGTGGAGGTGTGTAACATACTCTGTATTGCAAGCCTGAAGTGTGTCAAGCATTGAGAAGATCAATGAATTGCTCTGAGTTCCTGTGCATGGTTGAGACTCTAGAGGAAATGAGGGAAACATTGTCTGGGTGGTCCAAGGGCAGCTCACAGGGGCAAACCTTGTCCCCTGTCTCCTTGTCACACAAGGCGTCCTTCCTCATCAGTGGAGTGCCTGGCTTGGTTCCCACGGTGGCACAGCCAGAACCTGTGCTGTGAGGTGGGGAAAGCCTCCCTCTGCCATGAGCTGTTCCATACCTGTGGGATCTGCAGCGTCAGCAGGGCTTTGTCAGCATGGTGGTTAGCTGGTCACAGCAAGCTGTCAGGCAGGCTTGTCACTGCAAGGTGTTCTGCACCTGGAAAGCTCATCATGGTGATGTAAATTATGCACCACACCAGGGACTTGCTCTCTCCTCACTAGGCTCAGCAGGTAGCTCACAGGCACTGGATTGCACCAGCTGGAGTAGGAAGAGATCCTAGAAGTGCATTCCTGCTGAGAAACATTTCTTACCAAAGCAGAGTTAACCTCTGGTGACTGCTGTAAGCTCCCATACTGGGCCAGTGCAATGTCAGGCAGTCACAGACACAGCAACATGCCTCACCTTCCCTGCTGGCTTAAGCTGGCCTTTCTTTTAGGGCAGAGAAACTGAACTTTTCTTTCTGTTTGTATTTATCTATTTTTAAAACAGAGGGATTTCTGAAAAAAATGCACATGGGCTCTAATGTGACCCTTCCGTGTTTCTGTGCAGTGAGGACCTTCTTATTTCCTGAATGGCTTGCTCTGCACTCCAGTTAACTCACACCCTGGATTTCATCCAAGTACATTCTGTTTCTTGATACGAGGCCAGGCTTTGCTGAGTTATGGTGCCATTTTCTTCTGCCTGCTCTCCTCCCAGTTCCTCTATTATCATTCTCATTGCTGAGTGTTACTAGCACCCCTTAGCCCAAGGGAAGAGCAGAGCCCAGCCCCATGCCTGCTCCTGACAGCAGTCGGAGCAGGCGAGCTGAAACTGCAGTGAACGACTTCTTCGAGGAGCCTGTTGGTTGAGCTGTCCCCAGCTCAGCCTGTCACTGAGAGGTATGTCTGAAATCAGCTGAAGCAGAAAACATTTGAACTCTACACCCTGCCAAATACCTTCCAGATGTGTAAGATGTAGCCTCACTGTGGACTCTGACTGTAGCTCTGCCAACATACGTCTGCACATTTCTGGTGCACAGGGAACATGAAAGTAGATATTTTACAACATCTGCTGCCTTTCCCTACTTCTCCCTCCCTGCTTTTTGCAGTCCTTTTCCTATATTTCATCTTTCAAGTCTAAAAAAAAAAAAAAAAAAAGAAGCTACAAGTCTTTCTACTGATTTATTGAATCCTCTTGAATCCCCTTTGCACATTTTGTACATTTTTGTGCCAGCAGTGTGGTAAAAAGGGAGAGAAACAGAGAGACCTTGTTCTCCTGCCTGGAAATCAAATCAGTGCCTAGGTCCTTTAATTATTTCTGTATTGATTCAAGGTGTTTTTCTTGCAGAATCAAATAATAAAACAGTATCAAATTCCATTGAAAAAGGGCTTTGATAAAACCAGAGATTTATCTTGCTTTCACAGTAAGAATTACTTCTTTAGTCTTGCAGTTACCTGCAGGCCTGAAGGGTGTCACAACAGAGCTGTCCAGAGGAGGGAAGGGAGAGAGCAGAGAGGCTAAGGATTAGGGTAAATGTGGAAGTGATAATACTTCTTATTTCAAAATAAAGAAAATTATTGGATTTTAAGATCTTACTTTTAAAGTACTCTTTTGGTTAAGTAAGAAGCAAGACTGCCTTGCTTTTTCATTGCTCTCAAACAAAACAAGGTAGATTTGCTCTGACTTCTTATCTCTGACTCCACAAGTGGTGGTTATTTTTTGACCTCTGTTTCTAAAAACTGTGTATTTTTAAAGAAATAATCACCTTTGGAGACCATGGCTGTGTTGGTGTCATTTGTTCTTGAAAGTTAACCAGATCCAGGCCTGGGATTTATTTTGGTGAAAGACCACCTGGGAATCACAGAAGCCATCTGCATACGCCAGGGAGTTGTGGTCAAACTCTTGGCACGTAGCAGACCACAGGAATCTAATGAGTGGAAAGACTTCACTTGGTCCCATCATCACTGCTGAGTTGACTGATGGGCAAATGAAATGCAGCAATACTCACACACCCATTTCTGTCCTCTTGCTGTGACAAACTGGCATGTGAGAAGCCTGCCAGTCAACTCATTGGACTTCCACAGATGAAAATGTCAAATGGAGGTTATCTGTGTGACTGTGCATATCACAGAACTGGAGGAGGAAGACAGGAAGATGTAGTAAGATAGAAAAATGTGTTTCCTATTCAGTCTGCCTATGCTATAGACTGCCTTCTTTTGTGAATCTCATTTTGGAGCAGTCAGTGCAATAATGTTCATGATTTGCTACGATGTTTGCAATTAATCTGACTGGGAGGCACTTGGCCCTGAAGTAACTCATAATTTTGTTGGGACAATACCCCTGAGAGATGCAGTTCTCACTAGGATTCTGTTTAGCCACGTGTGCAAACATCTTCCTGACTTAGGGTAGGTGTCTCACTGACATATTTTCCACCAAGCATGCATGGAGGGATCCACAAGATCCCATTTGTTCTAGCCTGGCAGCTAACCTGCATGGGTGGTCTCTCTCTTGTAGGCTTTTAATGACTGTGGGGGTCTTTTCTTAGAGCATTTTCTGCAGTGAAAGCCTCACCTTTTGCTGCTGGAGGTGTGTGGACCAGACCTGGTTATAAATCTCATTTAATCTAGACTAAAGCAGTTTGACTTGATGACTTTAAAGGTCTTTACCAACCTAAATGATTCTATGATTCTCTGAAAGCTGTTTTAGCACTATGTTTTTTAAATGATTTGTTTCTTAAATTGGCTTCAGATAATTGAGATGTTTCTATACCTCAATTAAAGATGATTAGGACAGGATACTGAAGAAAGAAGGTTTTAAGAAATAAAAGAAACATCTCAGTCCACCCTTCTTCCTTAGGTGCTACAGATAGAGTAAAAAAGGGGCCCTTGTACTGGCTGCTGCTTCATCTCTTGATATGATTTATCTAACTGTATGTCAAAACTGGAAAGGTCTGGATGAAACAGCTTTGCTTTTACAGAGACCTGCTCCTCAGCAGTTTAAATCTTAGAGGCAATTTTATGTTGTGAAGCGTCTGGAAGTCTCATTGGCCCCTTTCCAGCTCATTGTCCCATGCAACATCTTCCTTTGAGTGCCCCCAGTGAGTGACCTCTGACTCTGTGCCTACAGGATGAAGCAAACCATCTCAACTTCAAAGCTCCTGAGCTCCCCTTGTAATCCCTGCTGAAGTATTATTTGAACAGGGAAAGAGAACAGGCAAGCAACAGCCGTGCCTTGTCAGTTGCAGAGGATACAACTTCATTTAATAAACAGTACCTCTGATACAATCATTCTGCATGTCAACATCACCATCTCTGCTGGTGCCCTGCTTGCAATATCCCCATGATAATCAAGGTAACTTTTGTAAGCACAATAGAGATAGTACAGCAGATATTAAAGGAAGCCAGACTTGCTTCAGTCTTTTTGTCTGTCTGCTTTACTCAATTAGTTTTCAATTTGACTTATTTCATTCACAAGTTATCTCTTTGATCTACTGCCTCGAGTACACCCTAAGCCACTTCTGTCTTCCTTCTCCAGTTTCTCAGGCTTATATTATTGCTCCCTTATGGCTCTGATCCCAAATTTTTAGCTTCTCCAGGTCTTCCTGATATTCCCAGTGAAACTCCAACAATCCTCTCTCTTCAGTCATTCTTGGGTGTAAATTTGATCTCTGTGTTAGTCTGCCAGCTGACTTCTCTGGAGATTTCCATACCCCACAGCTCTGTGTGTGTGCTGAGACTGAAAAAGAAGATAGTGTAAAAATGGGAGATTACAACTAATTCATATATAAAGTGATGACTGTTTGCAAATGAAGAGCTTTCATGTGTTGTGAATGATGTTCAATAAACCCAACAGAGAGCTCCATGCTGCTCCCAGTCTCACAGGACTGACTTCCCAGGTGTTCTGGGAGCTGGAGGAGCTGGTAAGGATAATGATGCAGGACAGCACGTCTGGGACCCTTGATCTGTCTTCTACTAGGAGGTTTTGGACTGAAGGGAGGTGAAAAGACATTACCATTAGCTGAAAGAAAATCTTGCTCTAGCTATCTTTGTGCTTTTTACCTGTTTCACGGAGG
This sequence comes from Urocynchramus pylzowi, assembly GCA_013397555.1. Taxonomy (NCBI): domain Eukaryota; kingdom Metazoa; phylum Chordata; class Aves; order Passeriformes; family Fringillidae; genus Urocynchramus; species Urocynchramus pylzowi. The sequence continues at coordinate 26,938 of VZRH01006251.1, forward strand.
GACTTACCAGACTTCCTCCTAGGACTCAGTGAGTAGAGTGGTTAACTTCTTTTCCAGAGGGTGGACTATCTGCATGACATTCACCTTGGTCATTGACATCATGGTCAGCTGTGGTCTGTAATGTAATGTCTGTTGCCTCAAGGGGTGGCAGGTCCAACTCAAAATGGAGCAAGTATTGCAAGTCAGCAGATTTTAAACCTATGATAATGAATATATGGTATTTATATTATTATACTGTTATCATATGTTATTATTTTGAATAATAATTTACATTCAAATTCATGGTACTTCCATGATCAGTGCAGGCTTTTGTGGTTCAGCTATGGTGGTTGAGGTACCACTTCTTCAGTCCATATGAGTCAGACTGAATGTCTGCAGCACAATTTGATTATCAGTGAAACACAAGGCACTTCAATACATGACACAATATTAATGATCACAAATCTTCATCATAACCATATGGAGACTTTTCATTTTACCTTGGTTCTTTCATGGCAAGGGGAGAGTTTTAGAACAAGAACAAGCCAAAGCCAGTGCAGACAGCAAAGAGCTGACTAAAAACTTTTTTTTTTTGGAGGGGGTTGGTGTTAAGTTTTTCCGGAGGTAGTGATGATTGCTCTTGAGAAGATGATGTTCTTGCACAGCTGGTGGAATTATGACAGACTGATTAATGACACTTCTAGGTCTGAATTGTACTGCATTCATGTATCAGGGCTTATGGATCCATCTAAAATTTTGGGTAATTGAATAAGTAGCACATGTAAAATGCATGGAAAGTGAAACTCCTCCATATAGGAAGCAGTCAGCTCGAATGGTCCTGAGGTTTATGGGCATCTGCACCTTAAACTGTTAATTTGGTTTATTATTTTGTGGAGCACATGCCATTTAATGTGATGACCCCTGCCAGTAGATTGATATATGCATTCACTCTGGTATAAATTATTATTATTATTATTATTATTATTATTATTATTATTATTATTATTATTATTATTATTATTATTATTATTACTGTTGTTGCTGTTGTTGTTGTTGCATATATGGAATGGATGTATTATCCAGGTTTTTCCAAGTAAGTGCACAGTCTACTGTTTGGTGGTATTTAATAGTACAGTGGGCAAATGCCCCAAGCAAATCTGTTCAAGTCACAGTTTACATGATTAGGAGCTATGGAAAGCAGAAATACCTATTTCCTGATACAGAAAGAAGAAAGAATCCTATATAACTACTTACCAGCTGTAGCCACAGCAAATGAACAGTGCCCTCAATGCCTTTGCCTGAGCTAGCTTCAAACTTAATCCCAAGACATTCATAAAAACTCTTGAAGGGGAATATGATAGCATGTTCCAGTTCAAGAATAGAGCAGTCCAATCCCTCAGTTAGGTAAAATAATGCTCAGCTAAAAAGCATGGAAGGATTTACTAGAAAAACAACAAATAGTCCAGGTTCAAGGTGTTCTGTGGTCTTGAAAACAAACAAAAAAGTACTTCAAAATATTCCTCACCTCATCCTCAAAGCCCTGAAATGCAAAATGCAAATGAAATTTCTAGAACTTAACCAATAATTACACAATACTTCATAAATAGAAAAACAGACAGCAAATTAATTGCCAGAGATTTCAGAGAAGAACATAACAGGCTTAGAGTGAAAATGAAAACAAACAGCGAGACTGCATTTCATAAATGTTCTACATTATTCCCTGGAAAAAAAACCCCAAAACAGTTCAGAGAAAGAGGAGAATGCATGGGCCCTAGTGGGTGTTCTGGCCTTAGGGAGAAGAGTGGACAGAGAACAGCAAAGATGAAGTTTCTTTGGATCAAGTATTTTTAAACCTTTCTTTGGATAAACCTCTTTAAATATTTATGATCCTTATTTTTTATTATTTTGTAACGAACTTCATATTGTAGCAATGGTCCAGTTTGCTTCAGTGGCAGACAACAAAATGAGAGGTTTGTTCATCTGTTCCATCCTTTTTATCACTTTCCAAGTGCCACAGAAAAGAAGTGTGATACTTTGCTACATAAGCAGAGACCTGATTTGAAAGATGGGTTTACATTTTCTTAATATTATGTTCATGCCATACCTAGCAGTCATGTATTTATTTATGTATATGTTATGTGTAATTAGACATTTCCTTCATCTCACTGAAGCTTTACCTTGCCTTCTCATACTCAGGGAATTTTAAGCTTGCTTGTTTAAGCTTACTTTTAAGCAGTTACTTGTAGACTCTTTTTCATTGTCTCTTCAGTCTTTACACTGCCCATTGCCCATTTTTAGAATCAGGACAAAGTCAGAAAAAACAGTCTCTGGAGACCTGTGAGCTCATTGCTGGTCTTTTGTAGTCATAATTGTCACACTTTTCTGTAAATTCCTAAATGTACTGAGCTTTTGTTTTGTGCAGGTTTCGAAATTTAGGCAGTTTCTTCAGGAATTTTTGAAACGCTGAGTAAACTGTAAGGGAGACAATTTACAGAGTTATGTATAATTTATGTGCAGACTGAGATTATGAATTTGGCTTATTGGTATCATCCTTTCAGTTAATGAAAACTTTTTTTTTTTTTTTTTTTTTT
>VZRH01006251.1:29585-52641 GCA_013397555.1 Urocynchramus pylzowi
TTTTATGAGAAAAAGTACACACTGGGTACAGCTGTTAGTATATCAAAAGACTGTAATTCCAAGGAGTTAGGCATTCAGAAAGCTCATCTCTCCCCAATTTCCTCTCCAAACCTTTTACCTGACTTTGTGTCTCCAAAGTCCAGTTCCAGCAAAACTAATATTCCAGTCTCTTCTTTCACAATATGTGGAAAGTCTCAGGTGGAATGGCTTAGCCTTGACCTCTTTTGCAATTTAATGCCTTGTAAGGCAGCTCAAAAATGTTTTTTATTATATAGAAAGTGATTTCATTGCTCCTTCAACCGAATCTAAAATGAGCATGGCAAATCCAGTGTTTTAATGAGGAATCTTATTGTCCTTCGTTCTGAAATTCACCTCCTGGCAGCCATTAGGATCTTTCAGCAAACACAACCAAAATGGCATTCTCTATCCAAGGGCTTGATCAGAAATTGCTGCACAAAATCTTGTATAGCCTCAAGGACATCATAGCCCTGACAGAGAACAAATTGACAGAGGTGTGCTTGTTCAACTTGTTTGTGCCTAAAGACCTACAAATGAGTTTTTCTCTGTAAATGTAGTTTCTTTTAACTGGAAGCAAGGGGTTTTAGCTCTGCAAGTCAGATAGGCATAAACAAGCAGGTAAGGAACACATGTTTTGGAATATGATTTATTTCTGACCACTGGTGGAACAAATAGGTTGCCGTGGTCTTTCCAATATGCTTTCAACCATAAGGTATTTGCCTCCGTATATTGTTAGACAAATGTCAGCTAGATCAGGCTTAAGTGTTTTCCCAGAATTCAGGGATAGGATGTGCATTTCTGATACTTCCCAGAAGACGTCTTTTCAACAAAACTTGATAACATTACATACCTGATTATGAAGGCTTATTTTCATTTATGGCAGATAGCGTACACATAATTGCCATTTATTAAGAGATGCAAGAACATTTCAGTGTGGGTTGTTGGTCTAAAATATATACAATATTCTTCAATTTGGATTGTGCATTTCCTAGAATGCAGACTGGATGACTCTCCTTCAGGGTAGAGGAGATACTGAATAGCAGGCAGCAAACAGACCCATGGCTCTTTTTATTTTTATTCCCTCTCTTCTCCCTCCCCAACCCTGCACCCCATGGCTGGTAATGCTCAGCCACAGGATATGAGAAATTAAGTCTGAACACACACTTATGCATATTTATATGCCTGCCTATAATTTCCTAGCCATGCACATGTTGCCTCAAGTACTTCGACCAAAGAATTTTTGATTAACCAAAGAGTCCACATACCTCATCTCTTCCCAAATAGCCTACATCTCCTGGATCTGTGCTTTGTCTGGTTAAACAGATGGAAAAAGCTTATTCAGGATGAGGAATTCAGAGCCAAGTTCTGAAAAAGTAGTAAAAGAGCATTTCCTAAGTCCTCTTCTGTACAGGAGGCCTTAACTTCTCCTTATTCCCATGACAGACTGTGAATTTCAATGAATGAGCCTGATTGAAAAAAAACAAAAACCCAGAAGAAAAAAGGGTAGAACCTGACATGCTAGTAATAAATCCAATTAAGAAAAAGCAGCAGGAATATACATTGAAGTCACAAGCAATAATTTTGTAGGATCTTACCTTTACCAGAGTATCTGATAATCCTATTCTCTGTGTCGTGTTCCCTGAAATAAGTTGCTTATAATAGGTTATAGTCAGGTTTCCTTCACTGTGAAATTTTCACAATAAAGCGCTTCAAACCCAGGTCTAGTCCAAATACATATATCCCTTTGGTGGATAGTCTGGACAGTCCTAACTAGTAATAATCACTTTAGTCCTTTGGCTTGGTTGGTAGGGACTTTGGGACTGAAGTTGTTGATTTGAGGTGATGCCAGCAGGTATGTAATGGATAGACAAATATATCCCCTGAAAAAACTGAGAATTTACTTACCCTTAGTCTTTTATCTACCTCAGTCATGACATTGGACTTGCAGAGAAAGACCCAGATGTCCTTTTCTGCAGAGCAGAGGAGGAGACAGATATGTGCCTGCAGCTGGGTCAGCCTGCAGAAGCTCCCTACCCAGAGTGCAAGTTTGCTTGGTTTTTAGTACATGTTCTGTCTAGGTCGGTATTGGCTACTGTGTGTTACAAGTGTTGGGGATGGCGTAAATTAGATAGGCTGCCTTGCAAACATCCAGCCTGCCTCACCTCCTTTTCAAGCAACCAAATGATAATCAAATTGTAAGGACAGTAGGAGATTCTTGTGCAGGAATATCTGTGTTCCGCTAGATGAGCCTTTAGTTTACTCACTTCATGAAGCAAAAGCATTTAGACCTTTAATCTGACTGATTATGTGTTTGAGGGGCTCGTCTGATGCATGTGATTTTGGAGAGCTTCTTGGGGAGTGTGTGGGATTTTTGATGGATAATAATTTTTGGCAAAAAAAAAAAAAAAAAAAAGAAAGAAAATAAGATACTCCTTAGAACCTATCTTTTTTATTTTCCTTTTTGACTGGCTTATAATTACATGTCTGCATAATTGACAGGCTCTTATTCACTGTAAGATAATAGGACAGTATGGATTCCTGAATTTCTAGCCCTGTAAAAGCGTAGCTTATTTATTTTAGTGAGTGGATCATCTAGCCAGTTAATGGGATGGTCAGGCTCTTGTAGTGAAGTGCTATAGCATCAGCAAGGGTTTTTATCCAAACACCTGTCTTTACCTAAGAAATACATATGCTGTAAAGTTCCTGTTGAGTGGATAGGTGCAGTCATTGAGTTATTGGTGTGGTCATTGATGAGTGCTTTTCTTCTGTAAAATGATATTTTTGCAAATATTCTTTTGTTGTAAGTTTCTGAAAAAAAAATACCCAAACCCTGCAGTTTGCATAAATAGCAGTGCAAACACCAAATATTGGGGTAGAGATGACATCCACACACTGATTTAGTTACTGTTGGGTCTGGAGAACCTTTTCACCAATTTTTCATCTCTATGTTGCATTTTTCTACAATAATTTGGGTAGAAAAAGATGGTAAATCAAGCACAGAAGGAGGGTTCAGCTGTGATAAGATAAATTCAACTGAAACCTTCACTCAAGAGAACCAAATTACATGAGAGTAGGACCTGTCTGGTGTTTGCAAAGGAGATTACTGGTGCAATACTGCTACTGTTTGCCCTGCTGGGTACCTGGCCCAGGCTGCCTCAGGGCATGGCAGGGCTGCACTCACTGGGGTGGCTCCCTGGGCTGGATGACATTTTGGATGCATGACATGGATGCTGTTTGAACTTTTCTGCAAGCTGAAGTGCTTCCTGCTCTGTTCATTCCACTCCTACAGAGCCCTGTAGGGGCACAGCCCCACAGAGTCATCTGGCAAATGGGACAAAAAATTACCAACAGAGCAAACCATACAGCTATTGCAGAGCTGTGGGCTAGCTGCAGGTGAAGTCATAAGAATTTTTTTCAGAACCTTGAGGCTTAAATCTTAGAAATTTCCTGGATATTGCACAAAGCACCCAAGCTGGCACAGGGCTTCCTCTGGACTAATGTGTTTGGTAAGAGGGAAAGCTGAAAAAGTGTATTTTCTAAGATTGTGATAGTGAACTTTTCATCAGCAAACTAATCCAGGACACAGCAAGCTGTCCTCAAAAACTGGTGAAAAAAGCAGATCACAGGAGAGGAATATGTGCAGCATGCCAGCAGCAGGAGGAGGATCACAGACACCAACCCACAGAGAGCTGGAGGCTGCAGAGTGGTGTGAGGACAACTGTGGCTTCCTCTCAGTATCAAACAGGGAATTTAAAGACCTCTGCGACTCTTGTGCTCTCTGTCAGCAGGAGACTCCTGCAGCCTGTGGGAGATGCTGCTGAGCAGTCAGGGCTGCCCCACAGGCAACGGTCCCATCAGGCATTGTTTTTTTGAGAGACAGGGTACCACAGGAATGGAAACCTCTTAGCAGGGTTATTGGTTAGTTATTCCTAGAGGCAGTTAGCATGAGTAAGGCTCTATCCATATTTTTTTTCCTGCATATGTCTTCAGTTAAATTTGCTGCTTACTGTGCTAAATTACACTTTTAGACTGCAGACCTCACCAGCTAAACTGTCTGATTTTAAGATGTATGTAGCTACAACACAGGAAAAGAACAGCTATATTACCCTTTGCAATTCATACAGTGTTCCTTTGTCTCTGCCACCACGATTTAAAATGTCTAGCACGTAGTTGTGCCTTTGCTTTTCTTGATTCCTATGGAGTCTGGGATATTCCACATGAATGCAGCTAAGCTCAGAGTGCTAGCAAAATATGCTACTCTACATAATACGAGTGAGTTTAAAAAAGGATGTATGTGTATGTGCGTATGAGAGGTGTAATGCAGCCGTGCTTTCTGGTTGTTGCTCTGAAGTCTGCACATCAGAACAAGTGTGTTTGTTTTATACTTCCCAAGAGAGGTCATGTGCAGTGTTTGAGGTATGTGCTGAAAGACCTCATTGACGATGCAAACACTTCAGCTGTCATTGACTCATAAAAAAGCTCGGAATAGGAAGGAAATTGATTTTCTTTAATTCCTTTGTGAAGTGCCATGTGGAATATTGATCGCTTCAGTGTGAATGATTTAAATCTCCCTACGGCATCTACTGGAAGGCAAACAGGTTTTCATCTAAGATATTTTTTTTCTAGTTGAAATCTTGTGCTTGTCATTTAAATATTAAGATGTTTGGGATGTTCACAGACTCAAAGGCAGCAGAACTATGGTTTTTCCTTGGAAATAGTTGCTACTTAAACTGCTGGAGATTTATTGTTTCATGCAGTGTTATGCCATATACAACTATTTTATTAGCTTTACAGTGAATAACTAGAAACACATTGTGGAAGTATTACTCTAGATACAGTATGTTCTCTATGGAGAAGGATCAAGGTGACTCAAGGTGACACTGATGCTGATCTTAGCATCAGCTTTATTAAGGCTCTTCACTACTAAAATTTATCAGCTTGGAGCACATTTTGCAACTAATATCAATAATGTGAAATACAGTAATGGAAAATCCCTGTGGAAAAAGAAATCAGTTTTAAAACATATTTGTATTATATTTTTACAAGTAAGTTGCAGTTCTGAATTTTTCCACATTTTTTTTTCTCCCCTGGCCTCACAGATAGTGAAGGTAAATTCATGAGTGAATAAAGTGTGGAGTGCTCTCTGTGTGGAAGGAAGGACAGAACTTCTTAAACACCTTATTTGCTTGGTATTTACAGGGAGTTATTACATTGGTAAAACACCTTATTTGCTTGGTATTTACAGGGAGTTATTACATTGGTCCAACACAATATTAGTGAATTTCTGGAAATTACACTGAGTGATTCACTGGGCAGCAAGCAGTAAATAATGCCTGTTTAAACTTGCTGTCACATGAGGAATATTTTGACTTGAAGACAGTTTATTTGCCTAAATAACATCCATTTCTACAAATTTTTAGCAAGATCAACCAGTGTAATCACAAATCAGCAGACTGTGATATTCACCTTCCCTTACTCCTCATTGCTCTGGCATTTACATTACCTTGGTCTGCTAGATCATCACAAGTACTATCTCTGTGGGACTCATCTGATCTGCTGTGCATGGAAACAACATGAAATGTTTACAGAGTTTCCATTATGTGTGTATGTGTGTGCATGTGTGTGCCATAGAACTGTCATGGAGAGGAGAGTTTGCACAGTGAGAGTCTTCAGGGCAGAGGGGGACTAGGGTTGGAACTGGAGATATCCTAGTCCCAGTGATGTGCTCAACTGGATCCAGTCTGAAACTGTGATGCAGGTTCCTATCCCCTGTGAAATCTTCAGGAAGTTTGGCTGCAGATCTCATCTACATTCAGCACATGGAACTCTCTCTCAGCAGCACTATTAACCTCACTTATTATCGCTCTCTAGGTTAATGATGGGTATCTGATCTGCATAGCAATCTTCTCTCTTTTGCCATGTTCATCATGGCCTCAGCTATGTTATTAAGTAGAAGTGAAACATAGGATAATCCCATGCAAAATAAATGCCTGTAACTGTGTCAAAATATGATTCAAAGGTAGTTGCAATGAGTCTGATACACTGGAACTTGACGTTGCTTTTGTCACCTGTCTGCCACCTGCCCAGAGGACCGTGCATGGCTGAGCAGAGGGGTTGTCAGGGCTCCACAGCAAGACCCTGCCTCAGACAGTGAATTAGTAAGGGCCTCCCACCTAGCTGTGAACACAGCCTGGCTGTACCTGGGCTGTTCCAAACACTCCCCTGCTTTCTGCCAGTCCGGATATGAATACGCCATTTCAATATAATCTAGAATCTGCTGGAATACAGAAACTGAGGCTTCCTTCCTGGAAGCTGATTCAACATGTGTCCTTGGCTCCCCTGTGTGGCAGCTGATTCTGAAGAGATGTTGGAAGGGCTGCTCTGCAAACTGGTGAGAGGAGCAGGCAAGAGGCATACTGGCTGGAGGTGCTCTCCTAGGACTGCCACCTCCAGTCCTGGACTCTGGCAGCATGCCCATGGCACTGCCAGCATGAGGTGGTGCAGAACCAGATGCTTCTCCCCATGGACTGGTTGCCACCAGTCTTGTGAGTTCAGAGGCTTGCTGCTGCTTATTTTCAGGGAGGAATTGCCCTTGAGAGGAGGAAGTGTCGTGCTGAGTACAGCAATGATCTGGCAAACGTACAAAATGGGACATAAACCAGCTGGGGATTCCTGGCTGGAAATCTTATGGTGCCTGAAGGAGCTGCACTTTAACAATTAACACAAGATGTAATACTCATCTGTGTTTAAACAGTCAGTCTAGCTTTATTGGACTTTCGGTATCATCTTGATTTGTTTGGTTCAAAAAGGCACAGTTACAGTTTTAAAATAGTTTGTTACTTTTTGCTTAGAGCTGAGATCCTGTTCAGTGAACACAGTATTTTCTTCTCACTCTTTGATATTTTTAAACATCTTAATTTTTTCATAATAGATTTTGTGCCCCTATCCTTAATACATGCATACAAACACACACTGCATGCTTGGTTTTGCTCTAGTGATAAAGCTATCATAAGTTTCTGACTGCCTTGTTCCCATAAAATGAGATTGAGGTCATAATATTCACAACTTTTCAACTTTCAAACTGAAGAAGGGAAACTAAGAAACTAGGCACAAATCTCAGTTTTAAATACACATCAAGCATTAAAACATCTATGTTCTCATAAAAACAGGAATCTCTCCTCACTATGCAGCAACTGTGTGAATTCCCATGTTGCTCCTGCACAATGGAACACATCTTTTTTTCGCCCCTGTGGCTGCGGTGAGATGCTTCTGAGTACCATTGTTCAGTTACTGCCATGGTGATACCACCCTAATTCACCATTGTTGGGCAATTTCTTTGAGACAGATTTTTAATGTCTTGGGGCCCTTTTTCCACTGGGACTAAGCATTTCAGGGTGCTGAGTGTGTTGGTAGGTACTAGAATAAAGTCTGGAGGATGAAGGGCTCTGGTGTAGATCTCTGGTTGCAACAGTGCATGAGCTGTTTTCCAGACTGGAATCTTTGTTCTGGAGCAAGGGAGCATCAATGCTTGTTTCTTGTATCTGAGCTGCTCAAGTCTTCGGGACATTTCGTCTCAAAAGGGGCCATTGTGGTCCTTGTGTGTGTGTGTATGGGGATTCATCAGTTTTTGGTTTGGAAATCCTAATTCAGTTGAAGATTTAAGCATGGCACTACTGGCCTTGTATTTTTCAGCATTTTTGGGTTTAGTTGAGAGTAATGAATAACATGGAAATTTATGTAAACAAAGCAGAAATAAAAGTATGTAAGAGCTTTTGTTTAATTGAACTGAGATTGAGTGTTTTTCTGGGTTACAGGTAAGTTGTGTTCAGTACAGGAGGGAGTTTTGAAGACTGAGAAAGACTGAGGAAATTTACTTAAAAATTGAATGGTACAGAGAGGATAACCAGGGAATGACTGTTCACTGGGATCTCACAGTCTGAGACACCCAGTGGGAATACCAGTCGGTGGCTTTAAAACAAAGAGGAGGAAGTCTTTCTCTGCACAATGCATGCTTAAATTGGGGAACTCGTCATCACAGGATGTTTGGGAGGCCAAAGGTATGAATGGGGTCACAAAAAGGGTTAGTCAAGCCCATGGCAAATAGGCACATGTGAGAGCCAGGGTGTGAGCTCTGGCTCAGGAAGTGTCTGCGCCAGCGAGTGCCGGCAGCCACTCCATGTGCAGTGGAGACATGCTGCTTTCCACTTTGCCTTCCTCTTTTGACCTTTTATGGCATCTCATCACAGCAGCTCCAGGTTGTAAAATAAGGAGGAGAGAGGGCCTGAGATAGCTCTGACATGTTCTTCCCTGGTAGCTCTCCTGGATGACGCACAGTCTGAAATGGGTGGTAGAAAAGCACACACCTATGTAGGCTAGAAAGCCTGGGCTGCAGTAATTTCTGGCAGGAAATATTCTGAGAACTGTGGTATCCGGATGTAGTTTGGTAATGAAACGTGTGAGGAAAAGCAGCACAGTGGTCACTTATCTGCCACAGGGATCAGAGACCTTTGGGCCAGCATGTGACAGCCTTGCTGCTGTGGAGAACACGTAAAATTGGGCCCATTTAGGCAATTACTAAAAAAAGCACAGCAGCTCACAGGCAAGAAGCAGAGAGGACCACTGTATGCAAAACCCTCTGCACTCACAAGAAGCTGCTAGAAATGAGCCCCTCAGCCATGCACTGGAAATCTCAAGACATCAGTCACAGGAGGAAGTGTAAGAACCTGCTTTCCTTACGTTAGCCATTTGTGTCACACACTTTTCCCAGACATAGCAGGAAAATATTCTTCAGCTATCCCTAGAAGTCCTTTAGATTGGAAATCTAACACAGCCTCATAATTCTATGAGAAGCTCTTATTGAATACCTTTATTAAAAGCGCAAAGCTACAAGTAACAGAGTCGGGGGAAATTATATATTTGATGTTTAGGATAAGCAAGCTGGGGCTGTACCATCAGGCTCTGACATGATAGGTTGCTCAGCCATTTTCTAGAATTGTTTCTTCTGGACCAGATTAATTCTTAATTTTCTGGAAGACTCCTCAGTTGCTCTGCTTTTCTGGTAAGGAGTGTCCAAAGGAGATTTTTACAACTTAGCCTGAGTTTTCCTCAGTGAAGGTACCTGCTGGTGTCTCAGGACTTATTGCTCAAGGACAGATATTGGGACCTTGATGTCTTGGATTGGCTTGGAAAAAGCCAATTTAATTAAATAGCTGTGAGTGAGATTTTGAAATATACAATACCCAGAACAGCTCAGAGTGAATCTCTGTCCTAGGAACAGCCCATTTTAGCCTTTCAAACTTTTATTGCTGTAGCTTTCTTTTTTTCCAAATTGAAGTGCTGACAGCTAAAATGCTACCCCATTTAGTCAGCTGACCTCAAATGCTTTCATTTAGCCACAATGAGCTACTCAAATTAAAGGAAAAAAGAGCAGAAATAATGAAACTGAGAGCATTTTTGTAAGGGACATCTAAACACAAAATGACTAATGGCTGAGGCAGGGAAAGGAGATTTTTCTCATTTAAAGGCCTGGCAGATAAGGGAAAAACATTGCAGATGCATGGAACATATCTCTCAGAAATACAGTCCCAGCCTGTAGCCTCCAAATTAGTTTCTGTGCAAAATTCCCTGTGGGACTGTGAATAGCTCAGTGGAAATATTCAAGAACCACCTGGATGCAATCCTGTGCCATTACTCTGGGATAACCCTGCTTGAGAAGAGAGATTGAACCAAATGACCCACTGTGGTCTCTTCCAGCCTGACCCATCCTGTGATTCTGGGACCACACAAAGAGGCTTCAGAGGTGACTTCTGTGGACTGTGAGTCAATGCTGAGGATGGCTGGGTCATGAATGCATTAACTTCCTGATGAGAGGTCTGGCTCATGCGGTGGGGCTTCAGTATGTTCAAAATTCAGCTTCTTCCATGTGTTTGTCTGGATTGAGCATAGGGCAAGGAGCAGCGTCATCTCATGTGAATAAGAGTGCAGATATCAATTTTTCTGTCTGTGGTAAAAGTGGACATGCTTAATCCTGACTGGGATGTGTAGAGCAAGAACAGGGTGGGTCATGCTCTGAGGGTACATCCTTCACTGTCCACGCTGAGCTGCACACTCTTTTTGGGTACTGTGCAAAGGGGTGGGGCAGAAAACCATGTCATGGTTGTCAAAGACAGATATTTATTACCTCAGAGGTTTAGATCCTTAAAGTTCTGCTAGAGTCAAAGCATGAAGTTCTGCCCTGTCAGTCACAGAATTTTTTGAGAGTTCAAGTAAAATTGATGTGTGCTTTACCCTGAAGCAGTATTGGAGGGTCCTATGTACATAGAGGCAGAACTTGGTAAAGCCATGTTGTGCCTGGGCCCCAAGTAAGACAGTTGAAATTTTCCAGGTGCATAGTCTTGAATGAAAGAGTTTGCACAAAAAAAGAGATAAATACTAATGGGATTGGTCCAAGTAACCCTTGGCTGTGATATCTGACTGTGTTTAATTTTAAAAATGCATTTTCCAGTCTGGACCACTGAAAACATTTCTGTCAATTCCCTGTGATATTTTCCCAGTTCTTGCTTTGCTGAGGAATCTGGTGCTTTGGGTCTGTTTGTTTGTTGAAAGGGCTGGTTTTGGGTCATTTGGTTGGTTTTGCTTTTTTTTGCTTGTTTGTTTTTGGTGCGGTTTGTGAGCATGCATGTCTGTCTGTGTCTGTGTGTGTGTGTGCATATGCACCCGTGCATGGGGTTTATTGGTTTTTCATTTGTAACTGACAATACCAATTAATCATATAACTCCTAACTGAGGAAACTCTCAGGAACTTTCAGAAGGGCTGCAGAGGTCTGGTCTGTAAAGTCCTGTTTAAAACAAAAATCCCTTAGTAGCTCTCAGGAGCAAAAAGCAAGATTTTGTAGGCATAAGCATAAATTTTCCATGAAACCAGTTAGCAGACTCTGTATGCAAAATTTTTTGTTGACTCAGCACTTTCAACAGCTTTTTATGTGACTTCTTGGAACACTTACTCTCTCCAAGCTGTTGAATTAGTTGATCTTCTGAGAACTTCACATTTGCCCTCATTTTGAACTCCTTGGTCAAGTTCCATTAAATGCTAATAGTACCCAGTGCAGAGTGCCTAGAAAAAGGTATACCATAACAGCTGCAGAGCTTATATTTCTGCAAAACATTTTTTTTAAAAATAGAATCCCCCATGTTCAATATCAAGGAAATGTGGCCCAAGAGCAACAGGTTTGTGAATAAGGGTGGAAAAGAAAGATCTGTCAGCCTGAGTTGGACTCAGAAGAAACATTCTGTAGCCTGCTGTTAGAGCTTCTTATTCAATTATCTATTTTAGAGCTTCTTGAATAGAAAAAGTCAAAGTGAAATGTGGGCAGGAGAACATCTGTGCTACCATAATGACTATTCAGGGTATTTTTATTTGATTGTCAGTTTTAGTTTCCTGACAAAATATAATTTACATGTAATTTATCAGAGAACTTTATTTTTACTCTAATGAATTCTTTCCCTTTATAATAAATCGAGATTAACCTATTTCATTTCCAGAGGAACCCTGAATGTTACTGAAACTTCTGTTGTTTGAAAAAGGCAAATTCTGTATTCCATTGTTTTTGTATTTCTTAATAAAATTAAATGTAATTCTAAGTGTCAGATCCCTGATTCATTAGTCTTTGGGAAGGAAAGTTAATGCTATAATTGTGGCTTCATTTCCAACCTTGATCACAGTGACAAGTAATAGTCTTTTCCAAATAAATAAAGCTTGTTCAGGTGATTTGTGAACACCATGTTCATTGATATTTTTACTCAATTTTGGTTCATAATTGTCTGCAAGCACAGTTCCTGTGCTGTGGTTATCAGAAGAGAGGGAGGAAGAGACTGGCAGTACCAGGAGACTTTCAGAGGGTGGGCTCACTGTGCATTTCTCCTCCTTCCTCTGCAACCTTTGCAGGGTGCTTGCATGGTCAGGGGTTCTTGACCTGAACAGGTCCGTGCTGAAGCCGCAGAGATGTGCCACAGGAAAGTAACAAAGGGCTTTTCTAGTGTAAGGGAGAGTCTTTGCATGCCAATACAGGATTTTTGTTTTAAAAAATGCTTATTTTTCTTAACGTGGTTGGCTAAATGGTAAGAGGAGGTGTGCTGGGGAGCAGTCAGGGCACTGTGCCAGCAAAGAAACAAACTCCCAGGGTCCCCAGTCAGTGTCTTAACAATGAGTCAAGCCTTGGTTTTGCAAAACTGCTTTCTAGAGAGAGCTTCAGTTGGTATATGCCTCAGGAGGGAAGCACTCCAGATACAAGGACAAAACCTCTTGGATGAGCACAAAGAAGCTTCCTCACAGTTTGGCAAAAGTTTCTGCCTTCCTCCTTTCTTAAAGACAAGAAAATAGCTCAAGATATGCTTCTTCTGAGCTCTTCAAACTCACATCTTTTTTTTCTTTCCTTGACCTTTGCTTCACATACTTCCTGCCTGTCCTGTTCAATGGAAAAATCCTATCAGAGGTGTTACAATTACCTAGAAGTTAAATCAGATACTGTCATGCTGCTACTTTTCCACCCCAATTACAAAGAATGGAATTTAAAGTACCTTAGAATATGACCCTCACTGTTTTATGAACTCCAAACTACAGCAAGAATATTCTACCCAACGACCTCTATCTGCACATAATTACACTCTGAGACATTCTTAAATCATTTGCCAAGTTACTTTTAGTGCTATTCCATGGTAATCCGAAATACTTAGGAATTACCAGGGGTTATTACCTTATTTTCAGGACTTGTCAGCTAGATATGCAAGTAATTTTGTGCTCTGATGCTTTCAGCATGCACTGTTATCTTTGACAAATCAGATTTTTTTAATAAAGAATAAAATTGCTTATTAGATAGTGTAGAGATAGGTCTATCATTCCTCTTTAAAACTTCTGATAAATAAAGAACCATGTAAAAATGTGTGCCTGTAAAAAAAAAACATCCATGCTTTCTTATGTTAAATCTCGCAGTGTATTTTACACAATTTTATGATCCTATTACATGATCACACTTCTGGAGTAAACTTCTTTATAGAATTTAAACTCTTTGCTTTTGCTACATGTGCTGTCCAGAAGAGGGTGAGTGGAAATAGTCAGGTATGTGCTACAGGTCAGCACAGTGGTTTCATTCAGCAAATAATCTGTACCTCATGAAACATTTCTAGGCAATGTGATGTTGCTCCAGGAGCCTGAAATAAGCTACTTCTTACCTCTGGGGTATAAGCTGAACATGGATAAGGGTATTGGTGGACAAAATTACTAGCATATGAGAGGCCTCTGTTAATGCCCTCTGTGGGGCATTAACCAAGGCGTCTTGGGGATTAGAGGTACTCTGTGCAACCTAAGAGTAAAAAGCATTTTGAGCTGAGGCTAACCTGGGCTAGGTGTGCCACACTAGCTGCACTGGTCACAACCTTCAGGTCAGGCCAAAAGGTACCTTCCTGCTGAATGTGGAACACAGCTCCTAACCAAGTGGTTATTGCATTTGGCTCGTGACCTAGTGCTGATTAGAAGAAATTTTCCTCTGGTCTTTTATCAATGTCCATCTGCCTGAGAAAAGCTGTCAGCAAAACACGGGGAAAAGCACAGGAAGTAGAACAGCATTCTTAATGAACTGTGAGAAATACTCAGAAACATCCATTAAAAGCCTTTCACAATATTATAGAAATTAAATACAAATAACTATTCTGCTCTATACTGTGTGTACAAAAAAAGGGTTTTTTCCCCTCTGTGCAGCAGCAGCTGTTATGCAACTACTCCCATTATTTTGACATTTAGTATTTGATGTGAAAGTATATGGTTTCTTTCTAGAACTAGTTAATTCAGTGGCAGGTTGCAAGCCAAAGAAGAAATTATGTAAATAAACATTTGTGGTTTTTAAAACGGCATTTATTGAGACCGCATTGTATAGTTTCCCTGCTTCATTTTTTCTCCCCCTAAATTGTGTAAGTTCCTCTTAGTGCTGTGTATCTTTCAATATTGATACATATTTTTCCTATCTATAATCAAAGGTGTTTCTTTTTATTCTTTTTAAACAAGGTTCATTAATGGGGTATAAAACAGTGTTAATGCTATAAGGCACTCAGCTCTTTAGCCTATCCTTCAGTAATCTCTATATCCCCACAGGGATGAAGGAGGATGACTTCCTGTCATCCACAGTAATGTAATTAAATACTGGAATATAGTGAAAAAATCTTTTTGAAGAGCTAAGTGCCTCTTAGGGACAGTAACTATGTGTTTTCAGAGATATTTTTGCTCATTGTTCATGCATCTGTCCATATGTATACATGCTCTTCTTTGTAAGCAGGCAAACTAGCTCTGGTTGTATTAGTCTGTGTTTGGTTTTGCCTATGGGCTCTCAGATATGGCAGCAATAATAACACATTATATGAAGATGTAGGTCAGGGCTGGAAAACTCCAGAGATATATAAATGTTTTGAAAACAATTTTACAATCTCAAATGACATGTGCAAGAAAATTTGACTGCTCTGTGAACTGCACTCTACAATTTTCCACAAACAAATCAAGATATTTATACTGGAAAAATCTAGGACCAGATGAGATCTTTCAGTCAAATCCTTTAGATTCATAACAAAGTGATTGAATGAACAGACATCTTTTAATTCTTCTTCACTTTCCTTCCTCTGTCAGTCCAGACTAAGAAATCTGCTCAAAGCCAAAATCCTGGCTGGTAAGTGGATTAGGAGTGGCAGATGTCTCTCTACTACTCTTCTTCTACTCACTTATTAAAAGTCAGTAAAGCCCCTCTTTCATTCCACCTTTCCACTTGCTGGCATTTTGTTGCTGGGACTGCTACAGGTCTCCAGGCACATAATTACATTAAGATATATTCAAAGCCTTTCTAAGAACCAAAAAAAAAAAAAGGAAGTCCACTGTGATAACTCTCAGGTTTCATCAATATCCTTACACTTTTAGGAATTTGCATTCTCTTTGATTAGCCCGTTCTCATTTTTCACTTTTTTTCTCTTGAGTGTCCTCCTCTTTTTTTCCCCCCATATGTTGCAACCCTAAACTTAAATGTTCCTAAAAAAATTACTACCTTTTCATCAAGAAAATGTACAAGATGCCAGTTGACTAAATAATTTTTAGCAGTTGGGATGTGTAGTATGGTTAATCCCAGGGTTTTGATCTGATCCAAGCAGATATTTGTAGTAGGAGTTGTAGTAGTAGTAGTAGTAGCAGTAGTAATAATAATAATAATCACCATCATCATCACACAAGATGCAAATGTTACCTTTCTAGATTTCCAGTACCTCTCAGTTAGGACGAAGGGCAAGAGAGAGATTAATACTATATTATGGGCAATACTTAATTATCTTCTTTTTTTTCCTTAGTGCCATTTACCTTTCACTGTTCATTCATCTCTTTTTAAGGAACTTCCTTTTATACACACCTTTGTTAACATGTGAAATTTCATCTGCTCACTGTTAATCTGCTCTAGTGCTGTGTAGCTCAGCCATGAGCTCTGTGCTACAGGATAACACAGATGCACGAGGATAACACTTTCATGTCTGAAGGCTGAGTATGTTAATGACAGATAAAGGCACCTGGGTTTACCCAGTATACAGGAATCACCCTCACCTCACTGTGGCCATTATCCCCGTGATACTGGATGTTGTGACATTAGCTGAGTCAAGTATCCTATGGGTGTACCTGCCACCTTCTATGGGCACCTGCTTTTGGCCACTGTCAGAGAGATTTTGAGCCTCCAAGATCTTTTGGTAATGGCCCATTTCAGATGGCTTCATACATGGTATAAGGTAAATAGCTAAATACCCTTTTGCTTTTAGCAGGCAGCTTTCTTTGGGTTTGACAAAGAAGACAAAACAAAAAAAGACTCTGGACAAAACAGAGTGGGAAAACTGCCTATAGTCTGAGGCTGAAAGGAAGGAAATGGGCTCAGTTTTAACTGTTCATTGTTGAGGAAAACTCACTTTAGTAGGAGCATAAGATGGCTCAGAGGCTTGTGTAGTTCCAAGGCTGGAAATCCACACAAAAAAGCTGTCAGAGGGTACTTCTGATGCTGTGGGCCAGGGTCCTG
Organism: Urocynchramus pylzowi; assembly: GCA_013397555.1. Lineage (NCBI taxonomy): Eukaryota > Metazoa > Chordata > Aves > Passeriformes > Fringillidae > Urocynchramus > Urocynchramus pylzowi. Next base: position 45,683 of record VZRH01006251.1, read on the forward strand.
GCACCAGCACAGGACCTTTTGAACCATACACAGAGCTCTTGGACAATACATGTAAAGCAGCAGCTGAAGAACCAGGCAGTTTTCCTACTCACTGTCAGCCTCCGCTGAAGTCACATAGCACTGAAAGAGCCCAAGGATGAAGAAGGTGAACTACTCACACACAGAACGTGCCATACTGCCTGGGCTTAACTTTCCAGAGTGCAGTCCTTAAATGCAAAACATCTGGTATCATCTGTGCTGAAGGCCAGCTGAGACCCAGGCAGCTGAAATAAACATCTGCTTGAAAAGGTTTCTGAAAACAAGAATACAAGAAATGTCATTTTTATGCCTGCCTGACTGAACAGAATACAAAAAAGGGCATGAAATGTTCTATCCACAGCCTCAGCAGTGTGATTAGGTTTTCATTTTTATTCAAGACTCATGTATTGTGTTTCTCTGCCTCCTTTTCAGGGGCACAGAATTCTCTATTTTTCAGGGGTTTTGTGCTTCTTTAAATTTGAATAGTGTCTCTCATTCAAAGGGTCTCTGCTCTGCCTTGGCAGTCATTTATCCTCAGAGGTTTGGTTTATTGAGGCTGGGCAGAGGCAAGGAGCACACTTTGCATTTCAAATCTCAGTGAGCTGGAGGATTCAGGGGTTGTAGACATAATCACTAGTATCACCTGGTGTAGTGTGTAGTACATGTCAGAGGATGTGAGGATGGTGCATGCTCAGATTCCTTATCAGTGTGACATGAGGGATGTGACACTGCTGAAATCCAAGGCTTTGAAAATATTGCAAATGGTGCATTAATTAAGCAAGTTAAAGAAGAAATCTTGATATACCTTTAGGTTCATGTCTTTGAAATGTAAGACTTCTCTTCCTGTCATGTTGTAATGCAGTTTCACAGGTCCACAGCAACTGAAAATGTGAAATGCTAGGGATTTGTAGGTTTTGGTGTGGACATGTGAAACTACATTTCCAAAACCCTAAATAAACTCACAGAATGGGAGTATAAAATGTAAGTCTGAAAATACCACTGATAACTTGTCTTAAATGTCTCTGACATATCAGGAGGTTCTTAACCCAAGGTATAACAATCTGCTCTCCTTTCACTGTCACAAATTAATTCTTGGGGCAGATTGAGTTTGTGTAAATAAGTCATCTGGGGGAGGAAGAGGGTCATGAGGGTTCACTGACTAAACTAGAAAGAAAAAAAATCCAGACAGCTTAGCTTTGCCTTTCAGAAATGTGTCATTTTTTTAATCTCCTGAGATCTGTCACAGGAAACTTAAAGTATTTTCCTTCCATACCATGCTGTAATATGTCTGTGACAGAGAAAACTTTGCTTTCTAGCAGCCACATGTTACATACATTCAGCTGAAATGATGGCAGATGGCAGCTGAAACTTTGATATCTGCACCATGTAGGAGCTCACTCTAGCAAAAGGACTTGCTCTGGGTGCAGCTCTGATTATGTCTGCTGCTAGGCTGAGCAAAGGTAAATATGTTTGAGTCTGAAGATGGGTTTTTGGGGCAGTGAGAGTTCCTTTTCTTCATTTTTTTTCCCCTGCTTTGTTGAAAAATTTATTTTCACAAGGTAGGCTGAGACGCTACATATTGCAATAGATCAGCACTTTACTTTTAAGACTTTTTAAATTAAATATAAAATAATAGGATTAGACTCGAATAGTCTATACACTTTTATACACTTTTCATCAGGGAGGAACTTGGGTCATCTTGGCTTCTAATGAAATCAGAATTCAGTGGTCCTGCTTCCTTTTAATTTCAGTGGTCCTGCTTCCTTTTAATTTCAGAGCTTTAATACTCAGGATAAGGATTCTGCCACAGCTGGTTTATCAGTCGGACGCATTAACCAATGTAATAAATTACTGACCAGTGGGTAATAGTTTAATACTTTGACACACAATATGCTAAAGTATTAAAAAAAAAAGGCTGAGAAGGTCTCCCTTCCTTCTTGGTAGAGAGAGTGCTTGGGGCTATTTAACCTTTCTGTCCTTCACAGTGTGGAGGCCAGAAAAATCCTCTAAAGATTTTATGTTCTTTGCAGTCATTAGTTCCTTGACGACATTCTGCACTCATGCCTTTACCTGCCTCATATATTCGTATAAGAATCACATATATCTGCTCTTGCATATGAATTTGGCATTTCGTGTACATGCAGATTATCTAATTTACAATAAGAAGAGAAATGCTTTAAAGGAGATTACCACTATTACCTACATAAGTGTAACTTAAATTGGTAGTATGTTTTGAAAGCTTCACAGAAGAAATAATTTGCTACTGGATTTTATATGAAATCTTCCATTTTTTTACTGTAGGGGAGGGACAGTTACATAGATTCACTTTTCTGATGAAGTACTAATGGAATGAAACCTTGAAACATTACAGAATTCCCATAAGGAAAGACATAAAGTTTATGAGGATATTTGTAATTGTTCCTATAAATATGTGCTTATGTGTCCATCACAGTGATTTAATCTAGAGGTTCATTTATTCAGGACAATGTCCTAAGAAGCAATTCAAACTGACTGACAGGTAATTGCAGGAAGCCTGATGGCAAAGCCTCTTCAGTCAATTACAAGAAACTGCAGGGGCAAAATTGTGTCTCAGTGGAAATACTCAACTCTTTTTCTTATATATTATGTAGTGTTTCTTATTCACTTATGTAGTGAATGGCCTTAAGCTGAAGGAGGCCAGATTTAGATCAGGTATTAGAAAGCATTTGGAGAGGTAATAAGGTGGTAAGGCACTGTAACCGATTGCCCAGAGCGGCTGTGGACTCCTCATCTGTGGAAGTGCTCAAGGCCAGGCTGGATAGGCCTCTGAATAACCTGATCTAGGGAAAGGCATCCCTGCCCAGGGCAGGAGGTTGGAGCTAGATGATCTTTAAGGTCCCTTCCAACCCAAACCATTCTGGGATTCTATGATTCTGTGAATTTTACCTGACAAAACAGAGAGGCTACCAGCCATGGTGACCAGAGACAGATTACAGCAGAGTGAGAATTGCATGTGCAGCTGTACCTCTCCCTTGGGAAAACATGTAATGTCAGAAACAGCTGTATATATCGTAATTAAATACTATATATTGCTGTGCATTGCCATTCATATGCTTAGTAAGAATGATCATATCTATTTTCCTGTAACACTAACAGATTTTGTCAAGTGTAAACAATCACATAGGTTGCAGAAAGTCAGTTAATTTCATTTAGAGTTACAAAATGGGATAGGAGTAAGTCAGGACGTGGAGCAATGAGGAGCCTCCTGTCTCATTGTCCCCCTGCTTAGGTACAGAGAGTCTTGTGAATATACCATGGTCCACAGCAGTCTGGGCAAAAAAAACCTTTCCAGGAACCTAGGCACCGCCACCAGGGAGAAACTTGGACTTAGCGTCCATAGTTGGCTCCTCTAAAGATAAGATGTCCATTTGATGCCAAATTTGGCAAGTATGGCAATATTTGTCTCCTATTCCCACTGGGAAGACAGGAAAAGATTCATCTGAGGAGAGGGAAGTTTGAGCCATAAAGCAGTAACGAGGGGTCTCCATAGGATGCAGGTGCTACAAGACAAAAATATCAGCACACACATTGAAAAGAACAGATGACTGCAAGGGGATCACATACAAGGAGCTGAGATGATACTAACCTTCAAAGTCAAAATGAAAACATAGATTAAGACTGGTCAACATCCACACTACTGAAAATAAAACCAAGACCAAACCCAAACTAAAACAAAGAACAAATAAAAAAACCAGCCAAACAAAGAAGCAAAAAGACAAACAAGAAGAGGGTGTAAGGATATCCTGAGAAAGACTTTAAGGCTGATGAAATGGACTGAGAAAATAATTTTGCTACTAATGCTTCGAGAAAGCAAAAAATAATGCAAACATTAGCTTGTCATAATTCCTTGTGTCCTGGCTTCTCAGAGTAACACAGCCGCCACTGAGGATGACTGGGGGAGAAAAGAGATGGCTCCTTTACTGAAGGAATAATGTGGGAGCAGTTCACAGTGACCCGACTGTGGCACTGGCTCCCAGTTTCTCCAGCGTCATGAACCATGAAGGTTACTGCCCTGTGTAGATGTCCTGTGATAACCAAAGGACACAAAAGAGACCAAGATTTAGCTTTTTCCCATTTGATTTACAGCTTTTCCAGAGCCTGGAGGTGTCAGGAATAGTTTTGTCATCTATGCCTACTCATGCTAAGAAATCTTCTTGGAAGCATCAGCAAGGAGATCTGGGTACAGACTTGGTAAAGATCTTCGGTATCTAACTGAGAGAAGGTAAAAGAACCCTCTGCCAATTAAAATAGGCTGATTTTTTTTTCTGGAGGAAGTGGCTGGAGTCACATTCTATTACATAGAATTACATAGTTATTACATAGTAGAGAAAAGTTCTTATTGGCCAGCCATAAAATTAGCATTTGCTGTACCTAAGAGAGAGTTCTGGAAGTGAAAAGAAAGGTGAACTAAAATTTACAGATACAAAATTACCTGTGTACATTTTTATGCCAGGCTAAGGTCTTGCTAGCTATGCTTTATGCAAAAAGGTAGTGGTATAATGTTGATGACAGAATTCCTTGACAAACAGAGGCACGATAAAAATATTGTCCCAAACTTTGGTCTGTAGTAGTAATAAAGTAACAAAGTAAAGCACTCCAATGATACACAGACTTCTGGTTGAATTTAAGAAATGCTTGTCAAAATCACTTGAAAACAGAAATGTTCAGAAGATTAGCAAGCTGAGATGAGCAACAGTGTTTATTTTGTTACCCCAGGTTATTCTTCTGCCATTTGTGGTGTACCTCCTTCAAGCATGCAAGCCTGGTGTTTGCCATCAGATGTTTATATAAAGTTGTCTATAATTATGAAAACTTGAAATGTTTGACTAAACTCTCCAATTTAGATATCAAGTAATTAAGTAATGGCTACTTTGTTTGACATGCTTGCCCTGCATAAAACCACAATAAAAGCATTTGGGGTGAAATCAGAAGTCTGAGTGTCAGTAAGGAAAAATGAGACACCCTGACAGACAGAGACAATGTGGGTAGAATTTTCAGCTGCACAGTGAATGTTCCCAAAGGCTGGATTACTTAGCTGACCTTACAATTTGTCTGGACTTAACCCATCCCAGACCATGCCTTGGGGAAGACATCCTGGCAATTGAAGGTCAAATGCTGGGTGGTGGCTGTGAAGGTCAGAAATACTAACAAACAGGTGTTTCTTCACTCTTTAACTAACAAATCATTAAGAATATCAGAGGCAGCAAAAATACTAATTACTGTAAACTTTAGGAGTCAGCATTTTTGGCTCTCTTTAGTGGTTGAAGGGCCTTGAAAGGAGAAGAGTCCCTGCAGTAAATGGCAGAAGTCATTAAGCCAATAAACATGGGAAGAGAGAGATGAATGGCAGAAAGGGGAGAGGATCATGGGAAGAGGAACATGGCCACTCCTCTAACCTCCAAAATAGTGCTTTGCTGTGCCTTGCATGTCCCTCTCAGCACTAGGCAGTCCTACTTGCTTCATTCAATTGAGGACATGGCTTTGAGGTGTGCACAGGGAGGTTTAAACTGGATATTAGCAAAAACTTCTTCACTGAAAGGGTGTTTAGATATTGAAACTGACTGCTCAGGGAAGTGGTGGAGTCACCACATTAAGATGTGTGTTAATGAGGTACTTAGGGACGTGGTTTAGAAAAGTGACCCTTGTGATTTACTGCAGTAATTTCTGAAACCTTTAAATTATAGTGCAGTGAAGGGTTCTTCTTTGCTACCAGAATTATTCTTTGAATTTGCCAGATCTACCTCCAGTAAATAACCTGGCTTAGGTGTTTTGTTTTTTTTTTTTTTTATTTTTGACTTTGGATTTTTTGAGGGTATGATGCAAAACCATTTGCTAGGGTCAGAGTCAGTGGGAGGTTTCCTCTCCTTTTCAAAACTGATTTTCTTGACAGAAAGGTCCTTGTTGTCCATGGTTATATTGCCTTCATGATGTAGGGCAGGAAGGTTTGCATGGCTAGCAGTTGATTAACTGTTTTAATTTAAACTGTCATTTATTTATGTAATATAGCAGTAAAAGCTTACTGCTGTTGAGTGTGAATTGTTCTGCTAACAGTAATGGAAATAGTTTTCACTTATGTTAAAATATAGCCTTCTTACCTCCTTTTTGTTACTCTTTAAAAGGACTGTTTATAAAGGTTTTAAATGTAACTGAATGAAATATTCTGGCAAAAATCAGGACTGACCTGCATATAGTTTTAGCTGCTAAAGTGTTGCCAAGGAAGATGATAACATTTCTTTCAAGAAATCTGTGAAATGTTCCTTTGAATGTGAAAGAAACCAGTGTGTCACTGTTACTTTCAGGCCACTCCAGGCAATCCCATTGATACCAGTGCCCGTGGCAGATGCCTCCCTTTAGCAGAACTGAGGGCAGGATGAGACCTGACTTCTCTGAGCTGGAACTGAAAATTTTGCATGGTGAAAAATGTCCTCCTAATATTTAACATTAAACTAGTCCCTTTTATTTAAGCAGTCAGAATCCTTTACAAGACTTAGCTAATGAAGCCTTACAACACCCTGCAGTGCACTGTAGGAAAGTGCTGTATGGGATTATTAGATTGAAGCACTGCCAGCTGGCACAGAGCCCCGCGAGAGCTGTCATGCTGCTCCACCAAGCATGAGACCGACCTGGTTAGAGACCTGCTTGGCTGCTCTCCATTACCAAAACTAGACAGGCAGATCTCTCTGAAAGTGTGCAGAGGATGTATCAGTTGTGGCATGTTTGATAATGACATTCAGATTTAATTCCTTTTTTTGTAAAAATAAACTGACTCCTCATTAAGGCAGTTACAAGAGTTTATAACTGCACTCAGCATTGCAGCCCTGCCCCCCTCTCTATTATGAGGTCCTTGTGTCTCCCTTCAACTCCTCCTCCTTGCAACTTTTGCTTTTTTTTTTTTTTTTTTT
>VZRH01006251.1:60498-133718 GCA_013397555.1 Urocynchramus pylzowi
CCGGCTCCCGGCCCTCCCGCCCGCTCTCCCGGCCCTCCCGCCCGAGCCGTGTCCCGGCCGGCAGCGTGCACAGCCCCGCCTCGGGACAGCGGCGGCACGCCCGACCCCCGCTGGGAGCGCCCTCTTTTCCCTCTGTCTCATCTCCATCTATCTCTCCTTCTCTCTCCCATTTTTCTTCCCCTTGCTCTGACTTCTCTAGCCCTCCGTAGTGGAGTAACTCCTTTTTGTTTTGTCTTTACCAATAAACAGTTGTCAGATACAATGTTTGCGTCTTTTGGCTTAATTTCATTCCCTACCATCTATTTTTTAAAAGAACTCCCCGCAGTTCCCCCCACTGGAACGTGACACATAGCCACAAGTTTTGTAGAATTGAACAGTACTGCTTGGGAAGGCATAGATAACCATGCTGGCAGATGTTACGTGACATTATTATTGCTATTTTCTTTCTCCAGGGAGGACAGTGGCGGGGTGTCTGCTGGCTGGCAGTTCAGGTCTCCTCTGGGAGATCCCCAGAGAACAGTTACTGCTCTATTCCCTTCTCTAAAGCTTTTGGGGAAAAGTGGGGTCATGCTCTTTGGGGACTTCGGCACAGCTTTCAGGCAATGGGGAAATTTGACATAAGGATTCAAATGGAATTGAGGGTTTAACCACAACCTTCACAGAGCTGCAGCAAATGAATTTTTCTAATAGTATCCACAGCTCAGGGCTCTGTTATGTTAGGCACATGATAAGAGTTATGCAGGGCTTGCTGAAAGCCAGATAGGAGTGAACATGCAATGTAAGCAGGGCTGGGTGGGAGCATGTTGACTAAATGGAGCTTTTGACACATCACCAGCCTCTGTAAGGTGGGCTGGGAAGAAACTTCCACCTAGTTTCTAGGCAGCTGGAGTGTGTTACCTTGCTGGAACATGCTGACCTCTGTTAAATGGTCACTGCAGAGTTATATAGAGACACTTTCATGAACATGCTTCTGGGCTTTGTTTAGAGGGAAAAGAAACAGTTCTTGGAGGGTCTGTAAAAAACAATGTGTACAGAGTGTGTGTATATACTTATGTATGTATATATGCATAGTTTCTTGATTTAGCATATGGAGTTAAGATGGAAAAAAATAATTTTGAACCTACCAACCATGAAAAGACATACTAATGCTGAGCCAAAACACGAGAATCTGACCTAGGTTGGTTTATACATATGAGCAAAAATATTTACTCAGCTAGTAAGTATTTGATTAACCTTTGTTTATTGCTTCAAGATGAGAGACAGTTAAAATACAGGAACTCATGGATTATATTTTTGCTTTTTGGCTAGTGTTCACTTCCTCCACAGAGAAAAATATGCTGTAGTTAGGAAAGAAACTTTTCTTTCTCATCTCAAAATCTGTATTTCAAACTCCAGAGCTGAACTCAAGAGAAATGTACCTTTTTTAATTTTTTTTTTTTTTTTTTTAATCTAGAGCAGAAGACAGAAGTAACATGAGGCTGTGCATCATGTGACTCACATGGATATACAGGCCAAAGCACGTGCAAAGTTTCTGCTTTCTAGGTTAGAGAGAGACAAGGACTATTTTATTTGTAATCTAAAACTAAGCAATGTCAAATACTGAGCCTTTTTAGTCATTTTCTGCTTCTAAGGCTTTACAAGATGTCTTACACCTCAAGCTTGCTTGTTTCAAAGGGAGGACACAAGCCCCTTTTTTATCTGTGCATTGCTGCTAACAAGACCCATCTGCCACAGCCACATACCTTCCTAGCTTGGGTCAACAAAGTGGCTCTGCTGCTCTGTGCAGGGTTATGTCATGTGGTAGTTTAAAAGCTGCCATGAAATTTCCCTTTTTTTTCTTGCTATGTAGTCCAGATTAGGAATTGTTTTGTTCTAAATAACCTGATGGGGGCATGTTGCAATACATGGAGGGGTGTCTGTTGCTGGCTTCTGAATTACAGAGACTGAGAAGAGGGTGGTCATGAGAAGGATCAACCTGAGAGCTATAGCATATGTTGTGGTAAACGCTTTGTGACCTTTCAGGACTGTAACAAAATAGAGCAAGATGTTTGGATGTAACCCACAAAAGAAATCTCAGCTATTCGAACAATTGTAAAGGGTTTTTAAAATTTCGTTGTCAGAGTTTTTTGGTTTCTTTTTACTTTAAAAATAATTGTGCTCAATAGGTATAGAGTGAACCAAGGCTTTTCATTCCTTAATAGTTTGTTAATTGAGAATAATTTTTGAATCTGAATTGACAAGGAAAGAACACTCTGATATTGTCCATTATACCTTATTCAAAACCAGGTTTTGATGGTGTAAATTGTTTGACAGTTGGAGCAGGAAGAGACTCCATCTGAGGCATTGCTAGAGGCTGAATCTAGTATGATACTGCAATGTAGAAATGACAGTAGATCTTTTCGGCTTTTGCAGTGCAGCATTTTTAAAGCAGCATCTAGTATGACATGCTTTAGACAAAAATGTGAACTCAGCTATAAATAACATAAGGGCATCATTACAAACAGCTGTGGTGGCTTTTCGGGAGGAATCTCCAAAGGCATATGTCCATCCTTGATAAACCCCAAATCAACCAGTGATCACAAAGGTGGTCCCAGGCAGCATTTTGCAGCTTAGCCGACACTGATATTTCCACTGTCTATGTACTTGTGCACCAGGTGGACAGCAGCTCTGGACAGCTTTCCTCCTAAGAGCCAGGGTGGGTAGGAAGCCATACAATGCACAGTGGTGTTATTTAGCAAACATTAGACCTTTTGTTTTCGGGTGTAAACTTCTGGTGAAGTCCTATCTTGAGTTGCCTGTTCCAACTAAACTCTTTAGCAAAACTGGATGTGTAGGTTTGGTTTCTAAGCTGGTTTAGCTCCCCAGATGGCATTGGAGCCCAGCCCTATACACTGCTGAGATGACGGAGGTGGAAGCCAGGAAGGATTGCCCCAGCCTCATGTTCCACGGCTCTGTGTGAAGGACAGTACCTCTTTCTTGTGCCCATGAACAGTCACATTTTATTAACTTTTGCTTTTCTTGCTGGACACTACACAATGAAGTAATTAATTAGAAGTAAAAAAAAACCCAAACCACATAGACTATAGTTTCAATTTTGAGGAGATGCTTCAAAGCCTGCAAACTTTCAGGATTATACCTAATACAATCCTCATTTCCTGAAAAACCCACTTTTTTGGCAAAGGCAGACATTTTTCAATAGCTCTACTTTGTTGGAGAGGGAACTGAAACACAGAGAAATGCTATGAATTATACAAGACTGTAAAGTTATTTAATGGGAAGCCTTGGATTTTGTTTTGACTTTTTTGATTCTCAGTCTGATTTCATGTTCACTGCAAAGGCAAAAAAAGATTTGTACATTTTAAGACAAAAATGCATTTCTTTGGGCTGAGTATTCTACTGTTCAATTTATTATTTTTAATAATAATAACAACAAGAAAAATAATTTAAAAAATTTTTTTACTTCCCTTGAATTTACTGATTTATAAGTTCTTACTGATTCCAAAAGCAATTCAGCCAGGCATCTGATGGACTCAGTCATGGCTATGAGGAGCAAGGGAACAGTCAGATGCATGTCAGAGCTGAGCAGTGATGAGCAGCTTAGAGAGGTGAGACATTCAGCTAATGCCAAGGCTGCCAAGAGGAAGGAAAAGATGTATTTCTCCAACATTTTCTGGGGCTTTGACTTACCCCAGACTCTGCATATTTGGGGAGCAGTGACAAGTTTGGGATAGCCCTGGTTTAGGGACTACAAAAAGCTTTCCTATCCATTAATGTGTCTCTGTAAGAATGCTGGGTGGGGAGAGTGAGTCACAAAAAGGGCTTTTGTGGAGGTGCTGTTCCCCCACTCTTGTGCACTCGAAACACAATTTCTATACAGACTGAAGTTTTGCTGAACCCATCAAATTCAGTGTGGGCTGGATGAATGGTAAAAAAACCTGTTTGTAGCCTGGGAAGAAGGCTTGGTGGGTTTGTTGGCTGTGAAGTTGGCAGGGAGGAGCAGGGTTGATGGATGGGAAGCATCCAAACAAGACAGTAGAAGTTTGCAAACCAGGTGGAACCTGAGTTCAAACCCAGTGCTATGCTCCACTCGCTGGGAGACCTCTGGCAGGTCGCTTGACCTCCCTTGTGCTCTAATAAACCAAACTCTAAGTTTGCTGGAAAGCTGAAAACCAGATGCTGCATCTGGGGAGCGCTGGCTCAGGCGAAATTCCTTGACACCATTTACAGGACTTGTGTGTACTCTGAGCAGTGCTGATCTGACTATCAGTCACAGCAGATGAAGTTAAAGTGATCTTTGGAAATGAGTTTCAGTCAGATTTCTGCTTTATTATTTCCTTATTAAATATTATCCTGATCAGCTTTGAAGGAGAGAATGATGGGCTGAGTTTTTATCTTGATATAGACCAAAACTCCAAGGAGAAAACGAATTGTTTGTCTTCCAGAGAACAGCATGGTTGCCAGTCAGATTGGAATAGTCAGATACAGATGTCTGCAGAGAGATTCCTGCAGAGACTTTTGACCCTTGATAGCAATTGCTAGGCCATATTTATCTCAAACAGAACCCCACAACAGTTCAGATTTTGCATTTGTAATAATTTGACCTATCAGCTCTTCAGCTTTCTGCCTGGTTTTGGTACTTGATGAGAAAAATCAGCTGCCCGCTTCTGGCACTTCACTTCCTTGTTTCCTCACACTGTACATGTCCTCTCAGCTTTTATCCCTCTGGGGTCAAACCACCTTTGGGATGCTGATGGGCTAAAAATGGTGCTGCTAGAAATTGCTAGAAATTCCCATTAGTTGTGTGCTGTGCACAGAAGACCTGGCAGGGAATAGGCACAAATGCAGTCCTGTGAGGGACGATACCTAAATCTGTGCTTGCACTATGAAATGAGGTGTGCAGGCTGTGCTGTAGAAGAGGGTGCTGATACAGGACTGTTTCTGTGCTGGTGTATCTGTGACTGTGTCCTTTTAGTCATGATATTTTTGGCAAGTGTTGAAGAGCTTTAGGCTGTTCCAGCTGTATAAATCATATGAGTGCAGGGTTTTCAGGTTGATACTATATAGTGCTGAGCATGTGCATGTTTTCTGTTTCACTTTCTGAGTCTTGGGATGAATAAAGTGAAAATATGGTATTAATCTGAATACCAAAAAAACTTCTCACTCGTGCTCATTCTGCAAACATCAAAGCTATGAAATGAACTGGTCCATTCTATTATTAGCTGGTTGTCATACATAGGGATCATATTTGTGTAAGTCTTTCCTCTCTTCTAGTTTTTAAAAGAACAAGACAAATTTCACTTTGTTTTTAAATTTACTCACTTTTTGGTCAATATGTTGGAAAAAAGAATTCTCAAACATTTGTAAAGTTTGATAGACAAGTATATGGTGAGAAACTGAGCAATACTGTAAATTTAGTTAAGAGATACATACAGTACGTGAAGGAGTGGATAAATCACTCTGTCTACAGAGTTCTTACAGTTCACTGCTTTATGGCAATTAAATACAAACCAAGTAAAGAAACAAATGTTTTGGGCAGAAAAATTTTATCAGAAGATTATGAGCTAAGCAAACAACACTATAAAGCAGAACCTAAAATGAAATTACTGAAAGTCCTTTATAAAACAGCATGATGTGTATGATTCTAATTCATAAAAATTGGAGCATGTGACTGCATTTTTTCAAAGCAGAACAGTTGGTACCTCTAATGAAGTTGAGACGTGCTTATCTGAAAAGAAAACTATAATACTGGTAGAAAAAGAGTCTGCAGTTAAAAAAAGAAAGGCAAGTTAGTTTTATCAAAACCTAGGAGCTATTTGTCATAATTATTAATATACTAATTTAAAGAAATTAGTAGGTGTCTTTGAAATTGCATGAGCTTTTTATTTACATCAAACTCAATATTGTGCCGGCCACTTCTTTTTCATGCTGGGAAAGGAGAATATTTTATCAAGTGGCAGCCATTCACTCTGAACTAAATCTTGCCAGCTGAAGCCCAGCTGCTCAAGAACTACAGAGAACAGTGATTCCCTGAGAAATATAGGCTGTATTTGAAAGAAAGGTCTTTTCTTTGGGAATGACAGGTAATTAATTCTTGTTTCTCCATACATCTTTTCTGATTTTAGACCTTCATCTAGAATCTCACTTGTGCATATACTGAAATCCCATGCTTGCCTAGGAAAATATTTCAATGTGTATGTCAACTTTTCTTAGGAAATATAGGCATGGCATTTAGTTTATTGGATGAACCACTGATTTCTCTAGCAGAGAGTAGATACAGCAGCCAATGCAAGGAGAAATGCTGAAGTATAACTTCCTTTCATGTTACTTAAATATGTGCACATGCTGAACTAACCTTTATTTAAACACATGCTGAACTAACCTTTCTGCATAGGGATGCTTTCCTGTCTCTGAATGCTGATTACAAACATATTTTTGGCAGATGTTTATGTTTCTGATGCAATTGAGTGCCTTTGCTTTGAAAGAGTAACTTCTTCAAAGTATAGCAAAATGGCAAAAGGGTATTTTTAAGCATCAACTCCTCCAGCAGTAGAGTAGCCTATGCTTTTGAAAGGCACATATTTGATGGGAAGAATGTGTCCCACTTGCATGGTTACTAAAGCATAATTCACCTCAAAGACTATTGGTAAGATTGTCTGCTTAGGTAATAGTGTATTTAATGGTGCAAGCATGAAATGATCAAACCAATGTTTTTACAGGACAGCTTCATTCAATGGATGTGAGCTTAGGCCAACTAAAACTTGTCCTGAATTAATTTGTTGTTAGAGGTATTCCCATGCCAGTTTTGCAGCTGTAGATCCAAATAGTGAACAGACTTAGAAGCTACTGACCACCAGAAACAGATGGAAAACACTGCTTTTATTCAGATGATTTAAGAAAACCTTTCACAATTAGGGCTAGAAACAGAGGGAAAATTTAACTGTACCACTAAAGGCAACAGCCCCCCTCCAATAAACCATTGATATCGATTATGTTACAGGTTTCATAATACTGCCACCATATTGTCCTGCAAAGCTGAAGTCATCTATTTATGTATTATTGAGATGATGGCACTGCAGTATATTATATAGTTTTGCATTAATCCTGCATCCATCAGATTTCAAAGCACTGAATCTGTAGTTATAGTTATCCCAGGGTGGTGAGACCTTATCTAATCCCTTTTTCAGGTTTACTTCAAGATGGTATTAGTTAGAGGGTTCCACAGGTGAGGAATCTCTGCATTTCAGGGTTGTTATGCTGAGCAGTAAAGCTTGTTTTCCTTTCCAGGAAGATCTGTGATTTTGATTGAAGTGCCTAGCAGGTCTCACTTTTAAAATAACTTGTGCTGTAATGACCAGACTCTTGTTTTCCTCTCCTTCCTACCTCAAGTGGAAGAAATGTCAGTGAGAGCTTAGGAATTGTAGAGTCCTCTTTCCTCTCAGTCAGGGTCTGTCATCTGAGCATGGGTGGCTGTGGCTAACCTCTTCACTTGAAGCTTCCTTTGTGGCCTGTGTGCTTTGTGCTTTCTGTGGGCAGACAAAGCACATCTTGCTTATAAAAAGCCATCTCAGCTGCCTAGTGCCCAAAAGTGAGTATATTTTACCCAATGGTAAAATATACTGCAAACAAATACTGTGAGGCTAAACCCCAAAGTTTTATTGGCCTGGCAAGGAGTTACTGAATGAGCAGGAAACGTCCTCATGTTAACAATAACCCATTTAACAATTAATGCAGGTTCTCCACCTGAATGGGGAAAAAAAAATGATAATAGATAAATGACACAGGCATGGCCAAGTCATTGAGATACCTCTGAGGAAAGCTGATGCATGATTTTGTCTCTTCCTGATTTCAGCTTTGTCACATCAATGTCCTTGCCTTAATATTCTCTTCCTTTGCCTCTCTATCCTTTACCCCAAAGCTAGAAATGCTGGGCTAACATGTTGACCTTGTGATCAATAGTACTGAGTACCTCCTGGTGTAGTGAAGGGCTTCACTCATCTCTTTCAGCTTTCCTTGGTGTTAGTCTGGGTCACTTTTGTTGTTGTTTTGAATCCTTTCAACAGAGGGGGAAAACATTTCCACTTCTGTGTCTACCAGCTCCCCTTTTTCTGTCAGGACACAGAACCCTGTTGGGTGAGTTTAGTTGGTTAGCTGGCTCTGCTTTGGAAGTAGTTCCCAGAGTGGACAAGAAAGGGTACAACTATGGCAGGTGGGTCAGAAGCCTGAGGGAAGGCCACTGCCTGCGATACCAGAGGTAAGATGTGTTCCTGGAAGTGGGTCACAGTTATCATAGAATCATGGACTCATAGGATTAAGGGGTAAGAATGGTCCTTGAGATCATCTAGTCCCAGCTCCCCCTGCTATGAGCAGGACCACCTCCCACCCTCAAGACATTGTCTGGCCTGGCCCTTAACACTGCCAGGGTCGGGGCACTCACAACCTGCCTGGTTAATTTACATCTCACTGCACTCTCAGTAAATTTCAATTTCTACCCATTACTCCTTGTCCTATCAGTGCAGTTCCTGACAGACACTCCCCCTCTGGCTCCCCTTGTCAGATACTGGCCACTGTCAGATACTGGATGGTTGCTATGAGGTCTCCATGAAACTTTGTCTTCTCCAGGCTGAACAGCCAAAATTTTCTAAGACTGTCTTCATAGGGGAGGTCTTTCATTCCTCTCATCAGCTTCATGGCCTTTTCTGGTCTCACTCTGACAGTTCCTTGTTGGGGACCCCAGGCCTGGGTGCAGCATTCCATCAGAGCAGTGTAGAGGGGCAGAATCCTCTTCACCCTGCTGGCTGCCTTGCTTTGGATGCAGCCCAGGACACAAATGGCTTTCTGGGCTGTGAGCACACACTGCTGGCTAATGTTGAATGAACCATCACCCCAAATCTTTCACTGCAGGGCTGCTCTCCATCACTTCTCTGCCCAAGCTGTTGGTGTGTCTGGGATTGCCATCACCCAGCTGCAGGACCTTGCACTTTGCCTTGTTGACCCCCATGAGGTTTGCACTGTCCCAGCTCTCAAGCCTGTCCAGGTCCCTCTGGATGCCATCCCTTCCCTCCAGCGTGTCGCCTGCCCCACACAGCCTGGTGCTGTCAGTGACCTCGCTGAGGGTGCCCTTGATCCCACTGTCCCTGACAAAGATGTTGAGCAGTACTGGCCCCAGCAGTGACCCCTGAGGGACACCACTCCTCACTGGTCTCCACATGGACCATGAGCCCTTGACCACAACTCCCTGTCACTGGCCATCCAGCCAGTTCTTTATCCACCCAGTGGTCCATCCCTCAAATCCATGTCTCTCCAATTTAGAGACAAGGATGTTGTGTGGGACAGTGTCAAACACTTTGCATAACTCCAGGAGGGAATGTCAGTAGCTCTGCCCTGTCTACCTATGCTGTCATCCCAGATAGAAGGTCACCAGATCTGTCAGGCACCAGGTTTGCCATTAGTTGGCTGTTACCAACCATGTTGGTTGTTACCAATCACCTCTTTGTATCCATGTGCCTAGCAGAGCTTCCAAGAGAATCTGCTCCAGAATCTTGCCTGCCACAAAGGTGAGACTGCCCAGTCTCTGTAGTTCCCTGGGTGTTCCACTTTCCTCTTTTTAAAAACTGGTGTTACAATTCCCTTTTCCAGCCATCATGGACTTCCCCTGACTGCCATGATTTAGAGGAGCTTGGGCAGCCCCAGAGTAGGGAAAAGTTCTTCGGTTCCTTCAGACCTCCAGAGAATATGAATGGCCCTCCCCAGGCAGAGATGCATGAATTACCTGGCTAATGACCACGGAGCATGCTGGCTGTACACACACGCGGTGTGCCCTGCAGGGCTGGTGGGGGGGGAGTGGACCTTCTCCCCCTGTGGCTGGCCAGAAGATCTTGGACTTCATGTATCCCTCCTTATTGCTTCAGCAGCAGCTTAGCAACATCACAAATGGTGTTCAGTGAGTTAGTTATGTTTCAGCTCTCAGTGGGCTACTTTTGGTTTTACATGGAATAAGATATAACACAGTTAAATTTAAAGTATTGCTTTTTCTGAGGGAGTGGCTCTATTACTGTCAACAAATTCTGATCCTGTTATCACACAGGAGATAGCAGCTCCAGGATTCAAAACCACTGCTTGCCAGCAGCTCTTTCTCATTTCAGAGGTCATCAGAAACACCTGCAATTGTGATCAACTTCACATTCTGTTGTGACAGAAGTCCTGGACTTCTATGTCACAGGTTCTGTGATTGTGCATAGCAAGTTAATAAGTAAGTTACAGTCTTCTGGTTAAGCCCTGGACTGGAAGGCTGTGGATTGATGTCTCCACCACATACAAGTTCTGTGACCTCAGGACAGCCACTAACCACCTCTGTTTCCATTTTCCAGCTAAGAGTATTAATTTTATTTTACCTCACTGGGTTGCTGGGCATATTCATTAAGCAGATGGTATTACAGCAATACAAACATTGTTGGAGGATCCTTATGAATATGAATCTCATCACAGCTGTTTTTTCTTTGTCTCTTCTCTGTGGTGGGCTGACTCCAAAATAAAGTGTACTTGTTGTCCTTTTTAAGCAGTTCACCCTGTCTGCTTTTTATCTGGCACTGAATTAAAAGGTTGAGCAAGATGTAAATCTCAGCAGGATTTGTTTTCCAAAAAGTTACATTCAAACCAAACAAAGATGCACTGTAATTTTAAGAAGAGCATGTTTATATTCCAGCTTAGGTGATAGCAAGGGGAATGGCTTTGATTAAACCAAACAACCTCAAAAAAAAACCAAACAACAAAAAACCCACCAAAACCTCTTAAATTTAATGAGTCATTGCAGATAATGTCTCTTGGTACTTCTGACAGGACTTCAATGACAGAGGTTTGGGGCAGATCTGCCAAGGCTTTCCCCTACAATAAGTTTCTGCAGGAAAATGGCAGGACTTTTAAACCGAAAACTTAATTTCAGAAAGTTTTGTCTTTTAGACAGAGAAAACTCAAAGAGACTGGGTCATAAATAATAGGAGAGGGGAAGAAAATGTCAAGATGGAAAGGTTTGTGTGCAGTTCCATTCCCTGCTTGTGCTGGCTCTGCCAGCCATCTCTGCTACCATGGGTCCAGTGGTTTTGCTGGTAGGAATTTGGGTCTCTCCCTCCATCACCTGGGGTCCAGCTAGTGTTCCTCATCCCTTGATGACACCCAGCACTTACATATTTCTTCTCTCATCTCTGCTCTGCAGGGCCCCATGAACTGGAGGAGACATCATTTTCCCTTACAGCTCCCATGTATCCATCTGTGGAGAGCGACAGCACATGAGCTCCCAGGAGTGAGCAAAATAAGCTCATCCTCTATGCAGTGCTCTGACTGCCACCATACCTGAATGTTTTCCATGTTCTTTAGCTCTGTTCATGTGTAGTCCTTTCCCAAAGGCACTGGACTGTCCTCCAGGACTTCCTTGAATAAAGAAGTTTGGTTTGTTTGTTGGCCCTTTCTGGTTTTGTTTTTTAAATTCCTGCATGCTGTGATTTCAATAGCGATAGAGCATAAATAAGTCTTGCCAGATCTTCAGCTAACCTAAGCAGACAGAGCTCTAGTGACATTGGTGGGCATGGATAAGTCACCACATCTGAACACAAATACCAGAGGCTCCATCCTGCTGACACAGAAGACAATGGCAAACCTCCCACTGACTTCATATGAAGCAGGATCTGACATTTAGGGAAATATCTGGAGAGGTTTGCTTATGGGAACTCCACAGAACTTACAATAACATACATTTCATTCTTTCCTATGTGTGTCCAAATGTGAGGTCACTTGTTCAATTACACCCCTATTCTTATTCTGTTGGATAATGAGGGGAAAACAAAAGAGCATTTGCATTTGCTTATAACACTGTATTTTTCCCCAAAGCTAACACAATGGCACTAGGCAGTTTTGCTCTCATGAAATGTACCCAGCCAACAAGAAAAAACCAAAACCCCATAACTGAATAGTTGTAAATGTTATTGAAAGGATTTATAATGGGTTCCAAGGGGCTTTATGGAATGGCTTTAAGAAAGCTTAATTCTTTAAAATTGTTTTTGAGGTGAACATGCATTTAATTATATTTCAATAGAGTTTAAAGGCCTCCTGTTATTTGCATTGTTCAGTGAAAAGCTCCTATGTTTTTTCAAACGTACCCCTTAATTCAAATCTTTTCCTGCAATTTCGTATTGAGAGAGAAATTGTTTTTATATGCTGATTACTATTTCTGTGAATCTCAGGCAGGTAAAAGAACAAGTTATTGGAATAATTTTATTTTGATGACCTATGGGCTAAAAAGCCTTAAATGACAGTGATTGCCAAGTGGTGCAATTAGGCTGAGTAAAGACTGCAGATTGTCCTTCCAGGTTCTCTGAAAATGGCACAACAAGTCTGACTGAAGCAGGATGTCATAACAAATTTGTGTGGTGTGGTAGCTGGAGCCTGCTGGAAGGATGTAGTGAAGAGGGATGCAGCAAAGGGAGCCATTGTGAGCTGTGAAGGAATAGGACACTGGGTTTCCTCATTTCTCTATTTACCAAAATTACTAAATCCAGGGTGGGTTTAGCTCTCACTGTCCTCTGCTTCCAGTGCTGCACTGTCTTGGCTTTATGCCACAATCTGTCCTGACCCGGAATATTTGCTGTGTTGCATAGCATGACATTTAAAAATTGGCCCTCAGCTTATTAAATTCAAAAGAGCAATATGGTATGGGTAGAAAAAAGAATGGGGAAGCACCTCTAAAAACCCAATGAATTTGTTACTTCCCACCTAAGATCAGGCTTGCTTACCTGTAAGCTAAATACCTCTGTTCTTTTCGTCTTACACACTTACCAAGGCTGCCATCATATCTAGTGGAAACAAAAGCTGCATACCTATAATCTCACTGAATGAATATAAAAGATTGACTTCTAATTTATTAGCTAGGCTCCCTCCAGGCCAGGACACAGCTGGGTTGTCTCAGTTAAGCCATAAGAAGGTTGCTGAAGCAAACCCCTAGGCTAAATATATGAATGCTCAGCATACTTGTCTGGCTTTTGTAAGGAGGATTAGCATGTCCAGTTGAGAAACATTACCCGTTGTTCAGTCTCTGGCAGCAGTCACAAAGTCAGTCCAGCATATGCTTGACTCCCCTTCTGATATTCATCTATAAAGAAAATTGGTTGTTGTACAATACTACTGCAGGAGGTTCTCTTCTGCAAAAAGAGATAGTTGTCCAAAGATGGTATCCTGACCTCAAGAGTGTTGCAGCTTTGGCTCAGCTGCTCTGCCCACTTTAGCAGAGACTTTGACCTCGAAGATTTTCCAATTGCCAAAGCAATTTGAGAGTGGAATATTTTGCAAATGTTGGGTGACAATTTGAGAGTTTTTTGTAGGAACAGCAACTAGCACTTTTTCTTTTAATTCATGGCTATTGTGCTTGTTGTATCTTTACTGCTAATTTAACTAGTTCCTTTAGAGCACTTTGTACTTGGAGAATGTGTATATAATTTATTATTGCCCCTGCCCAGAGGCAATCACAGTGTATATCAGATAATGTGCAACACAATGAGGACACAGTGAACAATGAAAAGTTAAAATTATGCAGCTAACCTTTGTGACTGTTGCATCAGTCATACAGCTTTTGTCAGTTTATACGGTTTGTCATATTAGCCAAGAAATGGAAATAGAGTTAACAAGGGAAGCTGAAAGAAGCACACCCTGACATGTGAAACAAAAGCACTTTTTAATGTAACTTTAATCTTTGAGCTAGCATTCATCTGTGGCTAGTTTGCTGCAAGTTTTAAGATACCTAGGTCTCACATCCACCTAATTTTACCCAGCTTCAGTTGCTTTTAAAGTCCAGAATAAGGTATGGGAAAATGATTCACCTTTGTTTCTTGACTGCACTGGTATATTTTATTTCTGAGCGTTTTTTTCTAGCCAAGCTAATTCAACCATAAACAAGACTGACATATCCTTGGGAAAATCAAAGAGAAATCTGAGGCTTATACCTTTCTCTCTTTCTGTTTTTTCCCCAGGCTGCTAAAGACCTTCCTCTGCCTCTTACAGATATATATTATGTTCCTCTGATATCAGGAAATATATCTCAATCTCCTATTAGGGAAGTTTGGGATTGAACAGTTAGCATGTTAGTACCGCAAGCAGAGGGTATCAAGAAGAGAAGAGGTATGTCTGAAACACCAATTTCTGGATAGCCATGGAGCCAACCAAGGATTGTTGGCACTTATACACCATGAGAAGGAGCAAGATGTGACTGTAGAAAGGGCCATGCAGACATAGGGCAGCACTTTTCTGGGGCAAACCTCTTTGTTCTAGTCCCTGCAGATAAGCACAAAACAGTACAGCACAAGCACAGGGATCTTTCTTTTTCTTTTCTTTTCTTTTCTTTCTTTCTTTCTCTCTTTCTTTCTTTCTTTCTTTCTTTCTTTCTTTCTTTCTTTCTTTCTTTCTTTCTTTCTTTCTTTCTTTCTTTCTTTCTTTCTTTCTTTCTTTCTTTCTTTCTTTCTTTCTTTCTTTCTTTCTTTCTTTCTTTCTTTTCTTTCTTTTCTTTCTTTCTTTCTTCTTTCTCTCTTTCTCTCTTTCTCTCTCTTTCTCTCTCTATTTCTCTCTCTCTTTCTCTCTCTCTCTTTCTCTCTTCCTCTTTCTTTCCTTCTTTCCTTCTTTCTTTCTCTTTCTCTCTTTCTTTCTCTCATTCTTTTTATCCTTTCATTCTTTCATTAATTCTTTCTGTCATAGTAGGTCAGGGAGTAATGTACAAATTCTTATGCTGAGTGTGTACTTTACTAATAACATTTTTGTGAATCCCCTGATTTCCATAATTTCTTTTGGCCACAAGCATTTATGAATCTTGAGTGCTTCCTTCCCCTTAAAGGTAAGACATCACACCATATAATTAACAAATCATGCTGACTTAGGTAAGGATATTTGATTGGAGTGCCAGGTTAAGAAATTTATTAGTTTATGTCCTTGTTCCCAGTGCAGAAGCCAGTTGTTAGCCATGTGTAATGACAGTCCCACCTCCCCTTAAAAGTTCTTATTTACCACTTTCCCTCTCAAATCCTCTTAGCATTTGAAAAGTTCTTTTGATTCGCTATTGAATACAATGGTCTCTTATTTGCCTACACCTTGATTATAATAGAGTTTGCTGGAGTGATTAAAGGATCTCTTCCCAGGACATTTGTCATTCTTATGCTACAGACAACATTTTCACAAGTTCCCTTTCATCCTCTTTCTCACTATCTGTGGTTTCTGCAACACTGAGATATCTTGCACAAAATCATCTCTGGTAAAAAGGCACGACATATCATTTGGAAGACATTCCCTGTCATCTCATAATTTCATATTAATACTTCGGAAATGTTTGTTCCTGGAAGCCAATATACTCCCACAGGATGGGTACAATCCCTGGCATCAGTATGATGCCAGAGTCCATGGTGCTTTGTCAGTGACTGCACACGCACATGCATACCTGCTCTGTGTGAAAACAATAGCACAGATGAAGTATTTTAAACAGCATACTCCTTTTACACTGTTCAATGCAGGGTTCATCACATAAAACAGTTAATAGGGTCAGGGTGCCAGCTCTCAAAGCCTGAAGATCTGCTTGGGACACACTTTGATCCCCAGCGCTCAGTAAGGAGAGATCTCCCTTAGTGAGCTGGTGCAAAATTATTTCATGTTCCCATAAACTTCTCTTTTGTTATGTCATCCTTCTTTTTCAAGTAAAGTCAATGGAAGTGTGCACTGCTCTTCCTTCTGATGTCAAGGAGGCTGCTGGAATGCTGTTCTGCATTCTCCCTAGAAGGAAGAGGCTAAATTGGAGGGCTGGGAGCCTTCTTCCTGCAGCAGGGCTGTAACCTCTCCAGGAACTTGGCAGTTAGCATGGCTTTGGGAGCAACAAACTTTCCTGCTGCTCAGAAGGGCCAGTTATTTCTGATTAAATTTTGAGGGAGAAAACTGAATGCCCCAGAAAGAAAAGCAGCTCCCAGAGCTGACTCTCCATGTTGCTAAACCTCAGGGCATTGTGTAAAACACTCTGGTTCTCTAAAGAGCTGGACTAGGTTTGAGCTGCTCCTCTACTCAGTAACAGTTCCCTGGAAGTTTGAGGAAGACAAGAATGTAGTGTCCTAATAGCTGCACATCATTCATGCAGAGTATGAAAAGAGTTCTCCCAATGAATAGATTACAAGGCTACTAGACACTTTGTTCAGTTTTTTTTATCATCTCTTACAGCCTGGATCTACTTGTCTCCTCTCCCCTGAAGCCTGTTTTCTCACTGCTGTAAAGAAATGAATATTTGCAGTCTGTTTCAGGTTTTTGATTTCTGTTAGCTTGTCTATGTGTGCAAAAACTGTCATTTCAGTGTGGATCTGTTGTGGTGGTTTAGCATGCTTATTTTGCATGTCAGTCAAAGGCCATTTCCAGGAGATGGTAAGGAGTGCTTAGTGGTCAAGGAGATCTTTAGAACTAAACTCTGTTAGTAGGATGCTTTAGATGCTTGATTATATTTATTATGAAATCTCACAGTTGATATATTGTAATGTTTGCACAAAAAGTAAAACTGGTTTAAAAAGAGAAGAAAATAGAAAGGGTCCTCACACTTGCAGTGTGTTCTGACCTGGCCTTGTGTGCCCTGCTGTGCTCTTCAGTCCCAGGCTGTCATTGCCAGTGCTATGATATTTCCCACAGTGTGAGGCTGTTCCACCAGACTGGGGGAGCATGGCCCCACACCTGCCAGCCCCACCTCCTTCCCCCAGCTGAGCCCCAGCAGGGCTCGCTGCACTCAGCAAAGGAACAGCCCAGGATTGTTCCTTGGTGTCTCGGTTTTATGGCTTTCAGGTTGTAATTTGGCATTGTTTTATATGTCTCTGACCCTTGCCAAGTTTCCAGGTGTGCTATTTGATCATGGGTTTCAGGAACCAGTGTGTTTGCACAAGTGCCTGTATATGGAGCCACAGGAGGATTTCCTCTGGATAGCACAGATCACACGGGAGGGGCAGCAGGTGCAGCTGACCTGCTGTGTCTCAAAAGCAACAGGTAACTTCAGCTGCAGCACTCTGGCAGATTTCCTTTCTAAAGGCTAGGTTATAACCTCAAAACCACATAGAATCTTTAAAAAGTTAAATATTTACCCACTACTGCATAAAAGCCTTTGTAAGGTGGTACTATCTTACTGCCTCCCAGAACACTCCAGCACAGCACAGCACTGCAATGGGAAAAAAGGCTTTGCAGCCCCAGGCAGCCTCCTGCCCAAGGCTGTAATTCAGCATCACTGCAAGTGCAATGCAGTGACCACTAGGGATAACTGGAGCTAGGGGCTCCCAAAGGACTCACTCACAGTGGAATCACACCATAAGCCTCACCCATCCTAGCCCCAGTGGTCACCATTGAAACAAAGCCAGCCAAGTGGCTTAAAGTCAAGTCCTGGGATTTTTTCCCCTTGAAAGCTACATCTATCTGAATTGGAGTTGTATTGCCATGTTTCATGTTAGCTTCAGGTTTATTTTATAGTGATAAACACAGTTAAGTAAGAGAATACCTCAGAAGTGATGGAGATTCTGGGAATATCAGGTCATAACTTATACACAGCCTAGTAAAATACATAGATGTAGACTGAACATTATGTTTTATAGGTAGCAGGATACTAATTAAAACGTGTACAAGGAGAGTTTTAGTGTTGTAATAGTGAAACACCCTCACAAACTTAGCAAGGTTCCAAGTATATATTATGGTTAATAGGATTTACATGTTTTCATATATCTTTCCTATAAATGACAGATATTTCCTTCAGGTGTTCTCTTCATGTATTTATTAGGCTTCAACAACAGTGACTTTGTTATAAAATACTCTAAAACCTCTGCTGATTTTGTTGTTGGTGGTGGTGTTTTTCCTTTTTTGTTGTTGTTGTGGTTGGTTTTTCTTTTTTGTTCCTATAAAGAAATGACAGCCCAGTAGAACTAAAGATTACCAAGAACTAAGGATTCTGTGGTTTGGATAGATGTAAGGACTGAACTTTACTGAGGTTGTCAGATATGTGCTTTTGGTTTTGGACTTCAGGAAAATGCAGTGAAAGCCACAAAGTCTATGTCTTTCTTTTTATATTCATAGGCTCAAAGTATCAAATCTTCATATAATTGCATTTTAGGCCAGATGCTGAACACATAAGAAGTAACAATTTTAATCAAAACTTGTCACCATGTAGAGGGAAACAACTAGGCTTTAATTTTATATATCTGCCTTTTTGATTAAATCTTCAGAAAAAAACGGTGATTTTCAGTTTCAAACATTCTTCAGTAGTAACTTGAGATATTTTTAAAGAAATTCTAATTTTTTAAGAGGATATTGGACAATTGCCTTCTGAAAGTAAATGTTTTCTGTAGTGGTGAACACAGTTAATCTCTAGTTCCCCTTTAAAATATCTGGCAATAAAGAGAAAAAATAATCTTTGGCTTGGTTCTGTTTTTCTTATATTATCCATGGCCAGATCCTGTTTCTTCTAGCTTCTGTGTCAAAATGTCTATGGACTTTTTGGCACCAATCTTAGGCCTTAATTTTGCAAGTTATCTGCAAGGGATCAGCATAATATATAAAAATACAGTGATTATTTAATGTGTTTATTTTTTCTATCCCTGGCTAAATATGCAACAATTTTGTTCTTTTGCCATTTTTCCTTCCCCAGCTGGTGTTCTGGAAGTCTAGCTAAGCAGCTTGTAATAATTTTCTTTTATCAGTAATTCATTCCATTGCTTTTCTCTCTCCTGACCCCAATGGGTTGCTTACTTCATATTTTCATTTAGAAATATTGCTTTCTGCACAGTAAGACCAACCTAAGATCTGTATTTCTGTAGAGACCATATCATCATGGATTCAAGAAACCAAGTATATTACAATAAAAAGTCAGGCTTATCTTTTCCAGTTCAGCTGCTGACCAAAGACTAGTGAATGTTTTTCTGGCCTTTGAAGACACCAGTTCAAATTCTTCTTCCAGGGTCAAGGGGTTACCTCAAAATCTGTATTTCATGGTAGTGCTATTATCTTGGTGAAAGTTTAGTCCATCTTCCTGGTGAGCATATTTTAACTCTATGTGGTGTTTTAAGGCAGACAGAAATGCTTGGAATTCATTGTCTTAGCAAACAAAAGTGGCAAACAGGAGTCTAAGTTACATTTACAAAACCTCTGTCTATGGCCCTTTTTTTTCTTCTATGCATCAGCTTGCAGTCTTTATTCTTTGCATTCCCCCAGGATCTGAGTGTGATAGTGAACAATAACACTCTCTTGCTGTGATGTGAGTGTAAGTGATTTGCATGGAATCTGGGAAATGTGGTAGATCAGGAAACTAAGTTTTAAAAAGGAAAAAAACCAACTGAACATCAGACTCTCTGGACAGCTTTTCCTCACTACACCAAGAGAGAGATACTAGAGCAGGCAGAACTACAACATGGTTAGAGGGTTCTGTTGGGGAAGAGCCCGGGGTAATGGAGAGACTCAGGAGGAGCAGGGTGTCCCATGGGGCTGTGGGGCTTGTGCTCTCCTTGAACCATCTCAGCCCCTGAATGCCTCTGGGAGCTTTATGTTTGTTTAGGAGATGAGCAAGGTTTGGTATCTGGGAAAGATCTGGTTCATCTTCAGGCATCAGAAAGGAGAAGTATGGAAATGACTAGATGCCAGTGTCTCACAGCACGGATTTAGGGAGCCATTAGCTTTTGCTCTGACTTGCTGGTTATTTTCCAAAGGCACCTGTGAGACCCAGGTGACACTTCAAGCACAGGGAAATATTTGGCACGAGCTGTTCCCTCGGAACATGTTTTGTATACTTCCTTTACACATGCTTGCTTTGTTTTCATGAGGTTTTTTCCAGCAAAGGCAATAACCAGCAGACATGCTTGAACTGTGGCTCTACATCCAGGCTTGGCTGTTTGACCATGTTACCCCTGTTACCACTGTTCCCCTAGACTAAGGATTAAGGCTATTAGTAAGGTATCAACATTTAAATACTGCATCTAACAGTTCCAGTTCCTGCCTGCTAGCTAGGGATCTTGTTCAAACCTCATTCCTCTGTTATTTGCCCTACGCCCCATGCAAAATCATAAGCTTTTCAATGCCCATCTATACCTGTTTGCTAAAGGAGGAGAAAATCCTAATCTGGGACATGAATTTACATGTCTGTTCCATTACAAGGTCTACCTCTGTCCATATTACTGCTGGGACATTTTGCTTGACTTAATCTGCATTTTCGTCATGCACAGCAACTTTTGAGCTTCCTTTTCCTCTGGAGACAGCATAAGGAATCTCTAGCTTTCTTTATATTTTTTTTAGTTGTTGTTTTTAGCTTTGCCTGTCTTAAAAGACCTCATTCCCTTTTCTAAACATTTCAGGAAGAAACAGCATGTACTTCTTCTTTACCGATAGGAAGTTAAGCACAAGCAAAGCAGAACAGTGGAGGAGTACAAAATCCATAAATCCTGTAAATAATTATCATTAAAGAAAAATCTTATTAGCTAATACTGAGAGTCCCACCCATCCTTTTTTCTCCCAGTAGAAACTGAAAAAACTGCTGTTCGTTTGGACTCCATTTCTGCAGGAGGCCTCCACAAGCTCTGGCAAACTTAGTCCAAGTCTACCAGGGGTTATGCAGTATTCTTTTCTGAATCAGATTCAAATTATACTTCTGGACATTGCTCTTCTGACTGTTCTGTTCAGAAAAGTAGTAACACCACCCTAAATTGTATATGCTTGGCAGATTGGATGCTTGAAGTGGAGATAGTATCTGTGCATTTTGTAGGCCAAGAAAATGTTTGTGAGGTCCCTTTGGAAAAAGTAACCCTTGATTTAAGGTCAGTTGCAGTCAATAATGGCTTTCCTTGGAAAAGCTAAACCAATTTCACACTAAAGCTTTTTTCTCTCTTTTAGTCATCCTAGAGAGGTATTCTACTTGCAACAATTTCCTGAGGAAAAAAAAAAATTCTTCAGTTTCAGCTTTTAGGTAGAGAAATAAATTTTGAGACACAATGAGTAGGATGGTTGGGTTCTCTTAACCCTAATCTGTGTTTATGATCAGGTTCTTGCCTTCCCAGTGCCCTCAAGCTCTTCTCTAACTGTATGGATTACCTGTTCTTCCTAGGGGTGTCAGCTTGATGAGATCCATATGGGATCTATTTTTGAAACAGTGAGGGTTTTAATACCTCTTCTACAATCCTTGGCTGCTCATTTTTGTAAATATTTGTAGTAACTTTAGTTCTTACATTCCTTTAGCAAAAAACAGTGATCAAAGCAAGTCCTCTATTTAATTTCTTTATTATTTTTTATGACTTGCTTTTTTTTCTCTCCAACAGCAAGAGTCCCTCTAAAGTTTGCATCCAACTTAAAATAAAGATGTCAGCTTGCTGACTAGTTGTCTAAAGCTTCACAGATTTCTCTCAACAGCCTCTGCACTGTTCTCCTCACCCATGTGTTGCATCTCCTACTAACATGATCCAGCTTTTCAACAAATTCAGCATTTGTGACTTGGCATTGCCTTGGCTTCTTTCTTCCCAGACTGGCAAACTTTCACATGGGATCCCCATGCCTTCTGAACTCTGTTTTCTTGGCCTTGCCAAGTAAATCCAATGATGCAGAGTAACCTCACTGATCAAAAACCTTGGAATAGATCACTTTCTTGGCCGCTGAAACATGTAACAGCAGTGTGAAGATTACATGAAGCAAGTATGTTTTCTTAATATGTTTTAATGTTCTTAAACAAAAAAAATAAGCGTACTGGCAGTAGGTGAAGCAACAACTTCAGAATGAATGCATTAAACATAAAATTCACTGCAGGTTTTCTCTGTCAAAAGTAAAACGTAGAATTTACATGGCTGTGTAAATACACAAAGCAAGAACACCACAGGCAAATGTTTACAAGACACATGTTTAGCCAGTATCATTGTTTTCGAGCAGAAAGCAGAAATGCAGAATGAGAAGTCCTGGGTAGCTGTTTATTTTGTCTGGTGCTGTGGGTCTGTGGAACAACATTTAATGAGCAGTGTTTGTGCTGTTTAAAGATAGGTGATGTGCCCATTAAGTATTTCAGATAAGAGCTTTATGGTTTACTTCTTAGCTTATGTTCCTAGTTTTACCTTTACCTGAGATCTCAAGAACCACATCTTCTTTCAGTCTCTCTTAGATATTGATGCACAGATTAGCTCTTTCACCAGCTGTTATTTCAGGGATGACTCTTTTGTGTACCACAACCAAAATCACTACCATCCTCACTTAGAAGTGAAACCTTCTCATCTCTGCTTGTGGTGCTTTCACCTTATCACTGCTGTCACTCCCATCAGCACACCCCATGTCAAGATAAGCATCAAGATGAAGACTTAGTCCAGTCACCCAGAAGAAATGAATGCCTGATGCTATTTCATGCTTTGTGTGTCATGCAGATCAAATCTTTCATTGTCACAGCCTTGACAAGCTTTTACAGTTTCTTTTCTGAATAAAGATGTGCCAGTAACACTTAAGACTTTTTTTTTTTTTACACCTTTGGGGTATTTTTAAGTTCCTCTGTACCTCTTGAGAGCCATGCAGTGTTTCCTACTGGAGCCTTTTCCAGGTACGTGTGTGTGCTTGAGTGATATCATGTGAGACAAGAGCTTCCATGAGAAATCTTCCAGACAATGTAGGGATTTTATCAGTGAACTTTTCTCCACTCTTGAGTTGTAGGTCTGGTAGCAAAAGACCTGAATAGGAAGGATGTGAAGTCTGGCCTTCTTGGGGGACAGGACAGTCGAAGAGTACAAAGACTTGGAACTACAACAGTTAGGGGCTCTGACAATTGGAGGTGTTGCTAACAGTAGTGCCTACAGGATCAGTGCATTTGGTACTGCCTGGGTAAGGGACAGCAGGCAATGGCACAACTGCAAGTGTGTCACCCCTTGTCTAGGGAGATGTTTGATGGCAATGTTGTCAGATTTTTAGTGGGAACTTGAAACAAACCTAAGGGGAACTCTGAGTGTGCATACCCTCTGGGCTGCAGTGACAGAGGCAGAGGCTGGGCTGTAAGAGACATGAAAGCTTAAAGCCATAGGAAAAATTTCTGGCAAAAACCCAGGCAGTCATTGGATTAGGTAAACATTTGAGGATTGTGTTTTGGACTCAATTCTGACTAATTTTGGATTGTGGGTGCTTATGTCCTTATGTGGGCTGCCTTTGGAGTTCTTGGGTTTCAAGGGTGGATACATCAGAAAAAAAATTAAGTGTTAAAGCCAAATAGAGAAGCTGACTGTTCCAGGTGGGTTAATGTTGCACAGCCCTGTGTGGCTTTTCTTCCCTCCTCTCCCTTGCTTTCCACATTTCTTATTTCAGTTATTTCCCACAGCTATAACTCACAGAGATGAGTACTGAAGAAGAAATACCTTTTTCCCTTTTTTTTCCACAGCCATAAAATAGTTTCCTTGAGTTTATTAACAGCACATGCATGTGTGTTCAGTATCCTCTCCAAAATAGATAATGACCAGGAAGTACTCATTTTGGCAACACATTTGGGGTTAGAAACGTTACTGTTTTCAAAGCATTTCACCAGAGTCATTAATTAAGTGCTAGAACAGAGAACTTCGACCAAACAAAACTAAGGGAAATTACATTTCTTTTTCCTGACCTATATAAAAAGCAGTTGTGCTTAAATCATACTGAAAGTTTTAAAGCAACCCCTCCCCAGTGGAATATGCAGAAAAGACAAATGTTCTGCAATATGATTGCTGTTCATTATAACTTAGTAGGATTTGGCTGTGTTTCCTCGTCTTTGCAAATATTTAGTGAAAGTGTTTATGGGTTCAGGGTATAAGCGAGGATAGTGCAGATAGGGAGTTTCATTTTATGCCAAGAGCGTAAACCAGGAAACTTTCTCCTAATGGGTGGGCTTATCCCCTCTGAGAACAAAGGCAGATCTATCCCATTCCTGTTCAGTCCCAATGACTAGCATCATGATTTACTCAAAAGCATTGTTTGGATATACAATCAAATTATGCAAAATTACCAGGGCAATACTCTAATATCTAGCAGAATCTGAAAGAATTGGGTGAACAACATATCAAAGAGCTGAAGTGTGAGAGTATCCCCTGTCTCCAGAACTGACTGCCATTCAGTAATCACAGAGGAGAGGTGGTCTGGCTTCATTTAGTGTGTAAATGAACTATAACTATCCAAATATGGGAAAAGTCACAGTTCATTGTGTCTCAGAGACTGCCACAACTGCTGTGGCTCTCCTGGATCCATGAGCCTGTGCTGGCTGTCCAAGCTTTTTGTGGGATCCCTTTACTGAGGAGACCAGCTTCATCTTCCTCCTGTTGCTGATTGTGCAGCTGTGGGAATACACAGCAGTGATGCTCCTTGGAGGACTGCTAGGGAAAACAGCACTGAAGCACATGTCTGCTTTACTGGTGTCTGTGAAGAAGCCCCTTTATTAAAACTGAGCTCTACTGTCCTCTGTAGTGACTGTTGACCACTCACATGTTCATGCTCTAACATCCAAAAGCAAAGACAACGAATTTGCCTTAAAATACCACATGTTCCACTTCACTTCCAAATCTGCACTGTCTCTGGCAGAAAATTATGAACTTCTATCTACCATCTCAGGTCAGCTCTCAGCCTCCATTCTCTCCACATGCTGCTGTGGGTATGCAAGATGTGTCAGAGTACATTACTTAAACAATTGTCTGCCTCCTCTACTCAGGGTCAGGAAATGCTGCAGCTGCTGGGAATGATTCTGGCTCTTGAGCAAATTGGGACCAGGAGCTGCTACTCTATTACTTTCTTCCATTACCCTTCTTTATTCTACTCCAACAAATATTTCGTTACTGCTTCCATGTCCTAGTGGCTGATCTCTGTCAACATCTGCTTTTCTAATATGAGACAGTTTGTTCTTTCACTCTGTTTTTACTGATTACTCATCCCTTTATATAGCCTATTTCATGAGTCACTTTGCCTACCTACCTGCAGCAGCATGGTGTGCTATCCATCAGTCCCTTGTTCAGCAGCAATTACCAACCTTTTATTACTGTTTTTTTCTCCCAAGGACTCCTCCCAATGCCAGTATACTTCATTAGTTTCTAATTTTGCAAAGCACGAATTGTGGCATAGCTTCAGGAGCTGGAAATAGAATAACTACGTACCCTCTCCTAGAAGTACACATATGGATTTGGAAGGGAACTAAGGCTGAAATTGCCAACAAATCCCTTGTAAATCCTTTCCCCGAACACTTAATCAGGCAGATTCTATTGTCATGTATATTTGTTCATTTCAGAATTGTCTGAGTGGACTCTGGATGGCAGTTTGTAGCATTGATGGAACAGGATAGTGCTCAAGACGGGAAAAGCCTACATTCTTCGAATCTTCTCACCGCTGTCCTAGCACAGTGGCAGGAGGACCCAGACATAAAGTCAGTTGTGCTTTTATAGATGTCTCCACACTTTTGTCTGGCCAACCTAATTGTGACTTATTTTTTTGCATGACTGTCTTTTAGTGGTACCATGAGAACGGAAAGTTAAAATGCTGAAAGCTACTGCTGGTGTGTCACAGGCAATTTTATAAATATCCATATAAAAGATTAGATTTGGGAGTAACACTAGGACAATGTTAATTTGAAATGAAATAACTAATGGTTGAGATTTGCATGTTTTGAACTGAGGATTATACCAAGCAGGTCTGGGACATAGGAATAGCTATGCAGGAGTAATGATAAGAACAGCATATTTTGCAGCCCTGAAATGAGGCTCAATATAATCTCAATTGACCTTTCTGTCCTGTCATGTGAAGGAAATTCAGGAGGTTTATTTGCTTCTGTCCCTCCTCAAGGTGTTTTTTATTTTACAATATTAGATTAAAAAGTCCAAAAGTCTGTTTCACTGCCACTGTGATCCCAGCAGGGAAGGGTAAACTCTGTGAAAAGATGATAAAGCCAGTCTTTGATTATTCAATTAATCCCTCTACTCTATCCTCCTACATAAATGGAAGTATGTTTTTAGATCCAGACAGCACAACTGTGAAAATGAAAATCAGGCCATTAAATTTGCAAATGAAATCAGGCCATTAAATTTTATCACACATAGGTCACGATTGTTGCAAATCAGAGCTGACTGAAAGCTGCCCATCTCAGACCAGGCAATCTGGCACCTCACAACTGTGGCCCTGAGTAATCTGGTCTCTTTGAGCATCTGTGTGAGTGATCATGGGTCCGACCTGGGGGGTCATGATAGTCTGTCTTGTTTCCCAGCTGTTGGGAGATGAGTTATTTATCTGGTCTTTTCCTTCTTGTAAAGCCTGTCAAGCCACCCATAGCACTCCAGGATATATTATTTTTCTGGCATGTTCTATTATATTAGAAATGTTGGTTATTAAGGATAAAAACAGCTGGGGCTTTTTTAAACATAGAAATTATAAAAAAATCAGGTCCTTTTTTGATCCCCTGCCATTCAGATTGCATGCAGCTTTTTATTCTCATCTAGATATATTAGTTATTGCCATCATTTTAGTATTTTCCTTGGTACTATTATTTTTCAAAGGTTGCAGCCTCATGAAATGCTTTCTAAACAACTGAAATAAGGCAGTCCAAAACGTCCTCTACATTCAATTAAGTGGCTTTTTATGTCTTTTCTATTAATATGTACTTTCCATCCTGAAAACCCATCATATAAATCAATGCTTCATCCAGCTGAAATAAGCGTTTGCCTTGGGACACAGTTTCCAAGTAGTCCTTCTCTGTACATTCCAGTCTTGATTTAATCCAGGTTTACCTCAGCTTTGCTTCAGCTGAATGGGATCAGGTTTAAGTTAAAGTGGACAAAGGAACTCTTAAGCAAGAGCATCACAAAGTATCACATTTGTAAGCCAGAGTGAATGCACAATCTGTGTGCAGAAGTCTTCTTTGTTAATGTTCATCTTTGACACATCTTTCCCTTTTACCCAGCTTCTCTCCCTACTGCCATGGTTGCTTTTTTTCAGCTGTCCCATGTCTGTGGTGGAGTTAATGTGACTAGGTCCTCAAATTTCAGAGCAAGCTACAACATAGTAAAAATTTTGGATCTTTGAATGACAATGAAACCTGTCAGAGGACAATTGTCCTTCCTGTCAAGGGTATGCAGGATGGCATATTTATCCCTCAGAATCGGCTGAAGTGGCCATGGGGACTTGGGAACTGGGACTCATCCAGCACCGATCAGAGGACAAAGTCCTGCTGGGACGGGGCTTCCAGCTGTGCTGGCACTCACTTCTCTCACACCTCAGGGGTGTTTTCTACACTGTAGTACAGTGGCAAGGTAGTAAGCCCAGAGCATGTTGGCTGCTCCTCTGTCTTTACCTGCTTCAGCCAGTCCATTTCCCTGGTGGGAGAGAGGCCCTTCCCACTGGAAAGGAAGTGTGATATGTCATCTGCTCTTTGCTGAAGGGGGCTGCTGCTCCTACTGGGCCATCCTATCTGTAAATGGAAACATGAGAAGAAATATTGATCACACAGAAAATGAAGTCTGAATTTCATAAACAGTAAAAAAGCAAAAATGGGGCAGAGAGGGGCGGGCTCAAAGAAAATGTTCATGTTCTCACTTGGCAGAAATAATAGCAGCATTTGGATTGGAACCTGCACCACTGTTTGCTGTGAGATGTTTCACTTGCAGGAGTTAAATTTCACAGCAGTATGGTAAAACATGAGTCTCAGCATCACCATGCCCATGAGAAAATTAGGCTTTAGTGGTGGAGACATCAGAAGGCCCTGATGGCTTGTGCAGTGAATTTGCTGGATGGGAGACTCTTTGGTACCCTATTGCCTTAGGTACAGCACTAAGTTCTTGTTTTCTTCCTTGTGGGAAATCCAATACTTGTGGGAAATCCAATACTTGTAAGAAGTATGCCCACAAGGTTCATTCAACATTTTTTCCGAGGAAAACAAAAAAAAATTTGTTGGGAATTCTGTGTTTTTCTATAGGAGGAAAAAAAAAAAAAAAGATAAAAGTTGGTTTTCACTTCTTAACTGCTCATTTCTCTCCATTTTGCTTGTGGAAAGATAAAGAATTTAGAAAAAACCTCCAAAGCTGTTGAAAAACTGGCAGTAGTTGGACAAAACCAACAAAAATTTGCAGAAGTATCAATAACATAAAATGAGGCCCTTTCTTTCTGAAATCCATCCCCATTCCCAGTAGATGTTTATCATGTCTTCAACTTTTTTTTTCTTTTTTTAAGAAGAATTGTCATTTATTTTGATGGTGCTATGAAGCAGGCAGTCCCAGGGCTGACAGGGCAGCCTGCTAACCCAGCTTCAGTGCAGGGATATGTGCTTTGCTGCTCCCTGCTCCTTTGGGTTGAAAAGGCTGTGAAAACAACTATCAAAAAATTAGCGTAGCTTCCTGCCAGGGTTGGATTTTTGAACTAGTCACACAGGATCTGCAATTTATTATCAGTCTTCTGTGTTCTTTTGGATGTTTCCCAGAGATTAAATGTTACAACTAGGTAAAAAATATGCATGGGTAATTTAATAGTCACTTGGAAATTGCCAAGTATCTTAACTGGTCTGTCCAGCACAGCAGTCTGGAGTTAGAGGCCAGTACCTCACCCTTGGAAGGAAGAGGGAGAAATAAATTGGCAATGGACAGTCAGAAAACAGCCAGCCAGCTGGCAAGCTGCTGATTAACCCCTGTTACAAAATGCATGGAGGATGCTGCAATAAAGTCTTTTTTTTCCCTTTTTTCCCTTTGATTCATATGGAAAAGATCATTGTAGAATATTATTGTGGACATTCTCCTTATTCATATGTATTTGAATCATATTACGTTGTTGACATCAGTGGTGTGTTCTGGACATGCTTTCTGTAGGTTGATTAATGCTGGGAAATGATTAGATAGATATTAGTTACATTTAATAGCAAACATTTTTCTCAGAATCCAATTGTGTATGTATGGTGCTAAATGCATGTTGGGTCACAGTTTTCAGCAGTCCTCACTGCACTACATTAACGTCCACAAAAACAGTCCCTGCTTGGAAAATTTGCCCACTTAGCTGTACCAGGAAAATGGATCTCTGATGATTTTAGGCATGCCTTTTTGAAGGTCAGAGGACTATTACTTGCAGAAGCAACAGTTATGAAATCTCTCCTTTGTTAGCAAAAGTAAAACTGTTTTTTCTTTAAGTTACTGTGTTTAGCCTCCTTATGACAGTTGGTTTTGAGTTTGAAATTGACTTCTCAGAAAGCTTTCCCCACACACCATGCAGACAGAAGAGCTACAAGGATGGGCAGTGGCTTTCTTGGTTTTAATTCCTCTTTTTAATCCTTCATTGCTATCATAAATGGTGTTTTCCTTTCTGTAGACTTACAAACTCAGTGCAGTTGGGCTAGGTTTGTAGAGAGAGTTGCATTCAGAGACCTTGAGAACAAGAGCAAGACATGCCTGTAAAACATCGTCTTGAAAAGGATAGTGAGCCTTGAGATGCTACAGCAATCAGTAAAAACTGATTGTCTGATTAAAAAGCAATTTGACTGAATTTTGAAAAGCATGACTCATAGATCATGATGGCCAGTGCATAACAGTCTTTTAATTTTATTTGACCATTACCCAGCAGTTTATACAAAGCTGGAGAATCTGGATCACCCTGTTTGTTTGAATAATGAAATCCTTCTGGTACCCCTTTCCCTTAGTACCACCAGTGCTTGGGTGAAAATCCACCAACAGAGTGCCTGGATGGAAACAAGCCTGCAGACCTCAGTATTTACTCTGGGTTTTTTTCAGTTCTCAGATCGCCCTTCTGCATTTTCAAAGCTCTTTTCTGACTTGTCCTTACATCAGAGACATGACAAACCCAGCAGCTTGGTGTTCCATTTAAAACATGCCCTACATGAATCTTCTTTTAAAAATGAAGGCAACCCCTGTGGCTTTCCTTCTGGGGTGGAGAGGTGTCTCTCCATGGTGTGGAGAGCCACTGGTGTGTGCTACCAGCTGCTCTCCAGCAAAGATTTCAGATGGAAAAGACAGCAGCTCTCTACTTCATGTCCATGCCAGTGGCCAGACCATGGCAGGTTTTTTTTGCCGGGAAAGGGCCAAGCAGCTGCTCAAGCTAAAAGCTGGCTCCAGGCATGGGGACATGGCTGAGAAGCAGGAAGAGAGAGCTTCAGGTCTCCCAGTCTAACCAGCTAACACAAATCCTAGCTGAGTGAAAAATCAGGTTTATCAGATTTTGCAGGCCAAGTTGCCTTCCTGCAGAACAGCTGGCACCAAACTGAGAAGAACATGTTGCCAGCCCTGACTTAAATGTATAAACTCAAAATTTTGTCCCAGAGCACTGTATATGTGTGTTTGCAGTAGCTGCCCACTTTAAAACTGCATCCCTCAATCCTTACCATACAGTCATAGAGTCACAGAATTGCAAATAGTTTGGGTTGAAAGGGACCATTAGGGGACAGCTAGACTGATGCACCTGCAATGGGCAGAGACCTCTTCAATTAGATCTTGTTGTTCAGAGCCCCATCCAACCCAACCTTGAATGTTTCCAGAGATGGGGCATCTACCACCTCTCTGGTCAGCCTGCTCCAGTGTTTCACCACTCTCACTGTAAGAACTTCTTCCTTATATCTAGTCTTAACTGATCTTCTATTAGTTTAAAACCACTACCCCTTTTCCTATCACTACAATCCCTAATAAAATGTTTGTCCCCCTCTTTCCTATAAGTTCCTTTTAAGTACTGAAAAGCCTTTAAGACCTTAAGGTCTCCCTGTGGCTCTCTCTTCCCCAGGATTAACAACCCCAACTCTCTCAGCTTTTCCTCACAGAAGAAATGTCATAGAAATATTTTTCATTACCTTTGACTGATCAATTCGGACAGAGAACTTCTGACAGGACAACTCCTATGCATCTTTACAGATGCAGAGTGTCTTCACCACCAAATAGATTGGATTGTCCTCTTAACGGAACAAAATCCCCCAAAATAACATCATTACAAAAGAAATTTTTCAATGAAACTTTTAATTTCCTTTCTGTGTAGCCATAGGCCAAAATGAGCTGACATGCATACATAAGTGCTGTGCTTAAAAACAGATAGAAAAGGCCTTGGAGGTTTTGAAGCAGTCATAACCCTGCAGGAAAAGAAAAACAGAAAAGGAAAAATCCCAGGAGTATAAAACTCGTAAAACTTCTCAATCAGGGGTTATTATTTTTCCTATCTCCCCATATCTTTCAAACATAGAGTTCAGGTTTGAAAGCATCTTTCACAGATGCAAAGTTTTCTAATGAATTTTACCCGAAAGTGTTTTGACAGTGTTTGTTGTTTCTAGATAAGCAGATATAAAATATAATTTTCCCAATTTTAAGGAAAGCTTATTAAGTATTTAAATTGCAAGTGGGAAGAGTGATGCACAGAAAACCACTTAAAAATGTAAACTTTAGATAAACACCTAAACAATTTCTATGAAGCCAAAGGAATTAAATTACAGGATGTTGAGATTAAACATATACTGCTGAAGACAGAGTTAGTTTTTTGAGCCGAAGCAATTAAATTAATCCTATCTATAGCTTTCTGAGTGCTTTGCCGTGTGTGATTATATATTTTTACCCTTCTATCAAAATCCCTCCTCCTCTCCTTCTGTTTAATGGAAAGAAAATGAAAATTCATTTTACAGTTGGAAAAGTAGTGCGGAGAGAGGATGGGCAAGAAGTCCCAAATCCAAGGGAACTGGCAGAAGCCAGAGCGATCTCCCTGCTACACCTTTGACTGTATATGCCACTGAAGAAGTCTGGCTCCTCGCCAGGTTTGTTCTGATCTCCATGAAACCTTTGGGAATGCAGTTAGTACCACATTCATAACTGTATGATGTAACTGGATGATAGGCTCTGCATGGTCAGGGCATCCCTAGTTGCAAGCTCACCCTGCGTTTTTGCCTTGCTTCACAGGGGAAACAATAACTGATGCAGACAGCTCCTGGTCCCCTCACCTCCAGCCCCAAAGTTTAGAGGTGAGTAAAGCACAAGGGAAAAATTTGCAATTGATTGTGCTCTTTCCTGTGGCTCACAGTGGTTCAAAGCCTGTGCCCTTGCTGCAGTGGAAACCCATGGGATGTTCACATAAGGGCTTCAGGTGGCTAAGAGCAACCTTCTGCCTTCAAACTAAAGAATATAAATTCCAGGTGGTAATTCAGGAAAGGAAGTTGAGGGTGAAATTCAGGTGTCTGTAAGCACAGATTGTGATGGATTAGAAGTCTCTTACTCCTAATGCACATGAATGAATGTGGTACCAGAAAAGTGATCTGGGGGTTGCAAACAGAATCATAAAGTGCCACCACGCTGTCCAGTCAACACTAGCTCATTAAGTACCCCAAAAAAGCCTAAAACTTCAGCTTGATTTGGTCTTTGAGTAAAATCTTTAAAGACAATGTATAGCTTTTAAACATGTATGAGGATCTCATACAAGTGAAAGATTCCATGTGTGTGGTTTAGTATCCAATGGCCTGAGTTGCCAAAAAGGTAAGCCTACAAACTTCTCTTTGCATGTACATGTTAAAACCAGAAAAATTTCTAAATGCTTATTCTTATATCTACATATAAATTTATATCTATAATTGTATTTTTTTAAAAGGATGCTCCATGTTTGAACTAAATGTGACTGTCTTGCACCAAAAAAGTCAGACTAAATTTTTAAAGTGGTCATTTGACACAGGCATCATTCAGTGGGAATGACACGTGCACTAGCCCAGTGGAAACCATCTTCATGGAGATGCATGTTCATGTTCTGAGTAAAACTCCTTACAGGCTCTGAAGAGGGAGCATATTATTTGTAGTACCCAGACAAAATCCTATCTGAGATAAGTAAAAAGCTCCAGCAGGAAAAAAAAAATTAGATTAGAAACCTCTCTGAGTTGCATTTTTTACTTTTTTCTGCTCTTAAGAAAGGGCTGAGTATGAATATCAGGCAAGCATAAAGAACAGGGATCTTGTGGAAAATGTGATGCTCTCATCCAAGGGATTGGGATGACTTGAGCAAAGACTGCTGAGCTTGACCACAGCATGGGGTGAGTTCTGAGTTATGGGTCTGTGTCCAGGCTTTGAAGGCTGTCCTGATGCTGCATCTTATCATCTTTGCACCTCACAAGCTCTGTGAAAGATGCTGCTGCCAGGGTGCCTGGCTAGGCAAAGAGAGAAAGGGGGAAAAAACAGCAGCTTTTTTTTTTTTGCCTGTACTGGAATCCCATCTACCAGCCCTGCTTCTGACCAAAGGAGGGCTTACCTCGTCTTCCCTCTTCTCTGCTTTGGGCAGCAGAAGTGGCTGTGGTATCTTCAAAAATGTATGCTGCTCAGTGTCAAGAATTTTACAGTTTTCAGAGCACAGTCCAGATTTTAGACAGGATTCAAGGATGAAATGATTGTGCCATGAGTATTTACTTAAGGATGTAGTTTGACAGAAGGAAAAATATGGAAGGAATAGAAAAAATTTGGTTCAGAAATGGCCTTCTGGCAGTAGAAGTCAGCAAGTGAGAGGTGAGTGACACATGGAGCAAGACACAAGGGGCTTTAAAGCTGAGATGAGACACTCATCCTGGATTTGACAGGTAAGGACTAGCTCATGGCTTTACAAAAATAAGCAACTTCCCAGGATCTTCACAGCACTGTCATGAGTGCTGAAAATGGGATGTGTCTTTCTTTGGCAGGGCTGGAGAAAAAGGTGTTGCTGTCCTCAAAGTGAGGACAGGCAAATGGTGCAGCTCAGTCATGCTGTCGGTACCTGGGTGGCATGGGTAGTTTGTTAGACAGGCTGGAAGAGCTGGCTGTAAGATGTTGAAGTGCTCTGCACACATGGGCTGAGCAGTGTCTCCAGGCTGAAGGTGCTCTCAGTGGCACGAGACAGCAAACAGTAGGGGAGCTGCTCTGCATGGTGACCCTAGACACGTCAGGGAGAGAGAGGACTTGAGAGGATGAATAAGTGCTCAAATGCTCAGGTTAGCTTTAATCTTGGATTATTAAATCCAATTAAGCTTTGGATAACTATTGTTTATCACAGCAGGTATCACAGAGAGGCTGGCTATGATTTGTGTTTTAAGGGATTTAGTCTTGGCAGGGCTCCTAAGCCAGGTTTGAGCAAAAGGACAGAGATATAAACTGCCTATAAGACTATTCTCAAGCTTCAAATAAATGAATTTTGTTGTTTGCTATATTTTTCCACTTCCTTGTTTTTTGGTTTTTTTTTTTTTTTTGAGACTCCAAACAGAATTGTCAAAGATTGTTTTTTTGTCAAAACATTTTCATGAGAGATAAAATCAGAAAAACCTACCAAAATCAACTTTGTTAATGGTCTTGGCATGCTATTCCAGGTTGACTTCTAGACCTGAAAGTGATCTTGACACTTTTATACCTTCCTTCCAAACATCTGGACTTGAACTCTTCTTAACTTTACTTTGTCTCTTTTAGTTATATTTCCTGTTATACCATTAAAAATCCACAGAAATAGCTATAACTCCAGAGCAACAAGCTTATGGAGAAATCTACCAGGAGCGAAATGCATTTGATAGGATGTGATTAAAGAGGGGGTGTGATAGGGATTGTCTTCAAGTCATGCTGTACCCTCAGAACGAAAGGGAAATAACTGTGTTGCAAACCCAATATATAATTAGAAGTAGTGGCATCCTGCTAAGGCTCAGGCTGTGGCTCCTGGTTCCACTCTGGTTCAAAAAGTGTTTACTTGCTGTTTGCAGAGAAATTGGCAGAGTATGCCTGTGACTCCTTTCTTTCCATGCTTTCTATTTCTTGCCTGGGGTGAGCAGCTGGAAATCTCTTTATATGTTCATAATGAACTGCAGCTACAGAGGAAGATCAGCTGGATCAGCAGTCACTGCTAGTTATACTCATCAGCACTTCCTACATCCCTAATGCTGGGCAATTTCTCC
This sequence comes from Urocynchramus pylzowi, assembly GCA_013397555.1. NCBI lineage: Eukaryota > Metazoa > Chordata > Aves > Passeriformes > Fringillidae > Urocynchramus > Urocynchramus pylzowi. The sequence continues at coordinate 95,372 of VZRH01006251.1, forward strand.
TCAAGGAAGAGCAGACAGGAGTGAGATAGTATGCTAGAATGAGCAGAGAGAAAAAGGAGCATGATCAGCAAAGTGGACATTATTATGAACTAGAGAAAAGTAGTGTGTGCAGAAGGGGGCATAAGAAGGCCTGGGGGCTGCAATATGGGAAGGTGTGGGAGGTGCTGAGGTGCTCTCCCAAGAGGGTTTATTGGCAGTCCAAAGCACACAGCTTTTTTCTGTGTTATTTTCAGTGTATCCCGTATAAGAAGGAGGTTCACAACACCTCAAATGTTTCAACAGTGCAGCTATGCAATTTGATAAAGAATAGTAAAGTGGATGCAGGTGCTTTTTGCACTCCTTTAGGCTTTCAATAAAGTATTTTAGATGGTCAAATGAGATGGTCATATCTACAATGTCAATAGAGCAGGGCAGCAAAACAACTTTACCCTTTTCTCTGGAAAGAAAACACCAAAATTTAGCAACAATAGGACAGGGGCCTTGAGCACATATCCCAGAAAGCATGAGAGTCTTTATCAAATTTTCAGGCAAATTTTGTGTGAGAACATGGGGTAATTTAAGATGCCTTTGGGAATCAGAGTTCAGGTTGTATTGATGTTGTAGACTTAACCATATTCAGATTAATATGCATAAGAGTATATTGAAACAGGTATGATTTTATCTTTGACATTTTAAATGGTACCCAACTGTAAATACAGATAGCCAGAGCAGGAATTATTGGAAGACCAAAACTGTCAGGCAGAGGGGTGGAGATGCAGAGATAATGCAAATTTAGTGAAGAATAGAAAAATACAAGAAGGTAAATGAGATGCTGCTTGCAGTCTGTTAATTACTCACGGTGAGGAAGATTTTAAATTACCCATTGGAAAATTGTAATGAACTAGAAAGAGTAAGTGATACTTCACATTTTCTCTGAAATTATTCCTCATTTTAAATATATTGACCCCACCTCTATCTAGTAGCTTTTACGTCTTACATTACTTGAGAATTGGACTTGTTAATATAACTTGATTATTTCCTCCTTGTAGAACTTGCTTTTTCCTAGTTGTTGGTGAGATGCAGGCTGAAAAATATGGTGTAGTAAAATTTTTAATTCTTCTAATCTGACAGTGCTCATGTCTCTCCCTGTGTGCATGTATGTCCAGATGTTTACATCTCCATAGATGTGTATTAATGAACACTACTACCACTCTGAAGCAATCCACCACAGTACAACTGTGGTATCGCTGTCTTGAAAAACAGAACTGCAGAACAATTTCAATGTGAGGTGTGTAATGGAAGAGCTGTATGAGTTTTGAACTTCAGACAGAGAGATGTTTAGATCTATAAAAAGCCTCATTTGTCAGATTTTATCTAAGTATCTCCTTGGACATTGAATGTTCTTAAAATTCTCTCTAAGCTCATCAGGTTACTGTCTAATCCTGAGGTGCCCAGTATCCATAAGCATCAAGACATGCATTGTCCCATTGACCTAACAAGTACATCCAGGCATAAGCTCATGAATTTCATCTTAGTCTTAATTTAGATGTACACAATCCCAAAATATTTTGAAGTATCCTGCTTACCTAAACTCTGGAAGCTTTCCTATATGCCTCATGTTTTGCTGTCTTTGGTTCTCCTGTACCCCAAATTTGGCAAAGCAAAGAAATTTAAATCTGAACTGATATCCAAGTCTACTTTAACAAAGAAACAGGTACCTTTGCAAACAGGGGAGCTCAGTCCAGAAAGTGATCCCAGGGCACACTGAAATTACATTAAAAGGATTATCATGGTCATGAAAAAGACTTACAGATCTACTTACGCAAAGAAAAAACAGGCAAGAGATAGAGGGAGGTGTACAAAGGGAGAAGGGTATGTGACTTGCTGAATTCTTTATTCACAGAATAACAGGATATTCTGAGTTGGAAGCAACCCACAAAGATCATCAAAATCTGACCCCTGGTCACTGGACACCCCAAGGGTTGCACCATGTGCCTGAGAGCACTGTTCAAACACTTCTTGAACTCTGATGGGGCTATTGTTGTGACATTTCTCTGGGGAATCTGCTCCAGTGCCCAACCAGCTTCTGGATGTTTTTCTAATATGAGACATAAGTCTTCCCTGACACAACTTCAGGCCATTCCCTTGGATTCCATCACTGGTCACCACAGAGAAGACATCAGTGTCTGAACCTTTGCTGCCTCATGTGAGGGAGCTGTAGTGGCAATGAGGTTGAATTCTCTCCTCCAGGCTGAGCAGACCAAGCGACCTCAGCCATTCCTCATACAGCTTCCCCTCAAGGCCCTCTACCCCTCCACTGGACACTCTCCAGTGTTGTCCTGGCACTGTGGCACCCAAAACTGCCCCCAGCACTCGAGGTGAGGCCGCCCCAGAGCAGAGCAGGACAATCCCCTCCCTTGCCTGGCTGGCCATGCTGTCCCTGATGCCCCACAGGACACGGGGGGCTCTCCTGGCTGCCAGGGCACTGCTGGCTCATGTTCAACTTTCTGGTGACTGGATATCCAGCTCCCTTTCCATGGTGCTGCTCTCCAGCCTCTCATTCCCCAGTCTGTCTGTACATTCAAGGCTGTCCTCTCTCAGGTGCAGAATCCAGCACTTTCCCCTGTAGAATTTCATTTGAGTGGTGAGTGCCCAGTCCTCTAATTTGTCAAAGGCCTCTCTGCCTTTGAGGGAGTCAACACTTCCTCCTTATTTAGTATCATCAACAAACTTGCATAGTATCTTTTCAAATCCTGCATTGAAGTAATTTATGAAGATGTTGAAGAGCACAGGGGCCAAGGATGGAGCCCTGTGGAACCCCCCTAGTGACAGGTCACCACTCTGTTGTCACCCCCATTGACTGTAACCCTCTGTGCCTGACCCCTGAGCCAGCTGCTCTCCCACCACGTGATGTGTTCATCCAGCTGTGGGCTGAATGATGCTGTGAGAAATAGTGTCAGAAGTTTTACTAAAATCCAAAAAGATCACATCAACTGGCTTCCCTATATCAGCTAGGTCAGCTATCTTGTCATAAAAGGAAATAACATTTTACAAGCAGGAAACAGTGCTAAGCATATTTACTAGAGATAACCAAATTTTCAATGAGGATAACTGCAGATTTATGTCTTCTGTTGATATAATATCTCCTCTACTACTGGTCAGGCAAAGATACTTTTAAAAGATGAGTCAGCATGAATGGGAATGGGTGCATTAGTACACACTTGGCAAAAGATAAATGTGGAGAGGGCTTCCAGGTTTCTCTTTTCAGTGATAATGTGGGAGTTTTGAAGGGGGTTTATTGGTGTTGGGTTTTTTTTTTGTTGTTGTTTTTTGTTGGTGGTGTTGTTGGTGGTGGTGTTGCTGTTGTTGTGGGTTTTTTTGGTTTTTGGTTTTGTTTTTTTTTTGTTGTTGTTGTTTGGGTTTTTTTGTTTGGTTGGGTTTTTTGTGAGTTTCTTTGGGTTGGTTTTTTTGTTGTTGTTGTTTATGTTTGTTTGTTTGTTTGTTCCCACTTAGAATGATGTTGATGCTTAAATGCTGATCACTCCTGGCCTGTCATCAATACCAATAAAGACATTTAAAGGCACTTCTACATAGTGCTTTGGCAAGCTAAGCTGTAGGAAATTAATGAGACATCTCTCCCAACTGGCACCATGTAAAAATTAAGACTTTGTGGCTAAAAGGATGAATAGAAAGTGTGGGTGATACAATGATCTGGATAAATAATAGTAACTGAATGCTTTTTAGAGCTTTGTAAGAGAGGCACAAGTGTCTTTTCCTCAGACTTGAAGCAATCTCAAAATTTGCCCAGAGACAAAAAATTCCCCCAAACAAACTAAGGAAACACACTTCAACAGCACCTTAATCTCTCTGATGACCTCCCTAATGACTATTATACAATCTTCAGCAGTCTTATCAACTAAATTCAAGCAGAACTAGCTTGACAGGAATACCAAACCTTTTGGTCAAATGATACTTGGTTTCTTTACGTAGCTGTTGGGAAAATCCAGTGAAAGAAATAGTTCATATTAAAAAAAACAGGCTAATCCATTTAGTAAGATTTTTCCATACATGCTTTTTGGTTCTCAGTATTTCTGAAATTACTGGTTTACACCTTTTTATACTACTGGTTTTACAGAAAAAATCAATTACTTTATTTGCTTTTTAATGTGGTAACCTTGTAAATATGAAATCAACACCTAACTCCAGGAACAACAGAACAAGTAGGATGGACCTGTGTCTTACATGCCCAGTCATGACTAACTTGAAAGACTCATTGGCAAGCAAAAATGCATATTAGCTGAAAGCCATCACCAAATACAAAATAATTTAACAAAATGCAGTTTTTGGATCTTGGAAGTTCCCTTAGCATTTTGTTCAGCCTGAGCTTGTGTCTGCAAACTCAGATACCCAGGCCTGTATGGATGCTGGCCATGGGCTCTGCTAAACTGAAAAACTTACCAAACAGCTAAAAGTCAGTGTTTTCAAATGTACCTGTTTGCCTTAAAATACTGAAAATATCTTCACTGAATTTTAAAAGCACTCTTGCAGATGATTTCCATTAACCTTAAATTGCAGTCTAAATTAGGGAGTGCCACACTTCTAAGCACTGCTAGATAGTCTCCACACCTTCAGGCACCAAAATGCCTTTGTAAACTTGCCTTAGATTCTGCACAGCAGCTCCCAGTTGTGAAGGCTGGCAGATTGCTTAGAACACTGCAGACACTTTGAGTGTTAGGTGTTTTATTAAAAAAAAAAAAAAAAGGATTAGTCTAATTTTTAAGATTATTCTTCTTGTTCATGTTTTGCTATAGAGTACTATGAAAATTGTCATTTTCAGCTCTAAAAGTTTGAATAATAGGTGCTAAACTTTGGCTAATTACTTCCATCACTCATCCAGACTTGTGAATGAGCCCTGAAATGTGAACTTGGGTCTTTGAATTCTCCTCCAGTCTTACCTTTAAAATTAGCAAATTGTCTTGGCTACAAATACATTGATGCTAATTTGTGGCTGACAGGTCAAGAGAAGTGATTCTGCCCCTCTGCTCTGCTCTGCTGAGACCCCACCTGCAGGGCTGCATCAGCTCTGGGCTCACAGCACAGGAAGGACAGGGACCTGCTGGAGGGAGTCCAGAGGAGGGCCAAAGAAATAATCAGAGGGATGGAACATCTCTTCATTATGAAAAGGCTGAGGGAGTAGGTTTGTTCAGCCTGGAGAAGAGGAGGCTACAGGGAGACATTATTGCAGCCTCTCAGCCCTTAACAACAGGCTACTTGACAGAAAGAAGGAGAGAGAACATTTAGCAGGGTCTGTTGTGGATAGGAAAAGGGGTGATGGCTTTAAACTAATAGATGGTTGACTCATACTAAATACAAGAAAGGAAATTTTTTGTGGCAATGATGAAATAATGGGACAGGATGGCCTGGAGAGGTAGTGGGTGTCCAGTCACTGGCAACATTCAAGGCCAGGCTGGATGGGGCTCTAAACAACCTTACCTAGCTGAAGATGCCTCTACTCACAGCAGGGGCTCTTCAACTAGATTACCTTTTAAGGTCCTTTCTAACCCAAACTGTTCTGTGACTCTAATGAATGTGTAGTAATTGTACCTGTTATTTAATACTACTGTTATTTAATAATAGCTAAATCACTATTCTACAGAAGGATTCCAGCACATTCCTGACTAGCTGACAAAGTTGGTTACAATAAACCCACCTATTAGTTTCACCAGATACTTCAATTTTACAGCCACCACAGCAGCTCTCTTGACTTTCTGTGTGAGCCAGGATCCTCTCCATCTTTGAAAGGTCAAATTCCAGCAGTAGGTAGATGTCTTCTACTTGCATTGCCTGTCTTGTCTTTCTGACATTTTCATTTCATTTTTCTGAAGAGACTCAGAAGAAAGGCACAGCTAAGATCTCCCTTACTGGGCTGAAGCAAACCATGCCATCATCTGTCCTGGACTACCTGTGCTAGATAATTCCCTAAAAGCCAGCCATGAATGCTGAATCCATTTCTGGGCACCACTGAGGTTGTGGGTCTGCAGCTGAGGTGTAACACAGGGGCTCTAGGAGACACGGTGGGTGGGATGGCACTGCAGCCACTGTCTCCTTCCTCAGCTGAGAGACTCAAGGATGAACAAGGCAGTACCAATAACATTTGAAGAACTGGAAAACAATTGTGGTGAAGGATGCATATGATAAGGAAAGGATGAGACAGTGACTTTATGTCCTAGAAATCTTTCAACTTTCCACACTTCAGCAAACACCCCACAGATTTGTTCTTTGTGTAACTGAAAATGTGAGGTCTGTGGAGCTCAGAGACCATTGCAGAGATTTAAAAGAGCATAGCCACCCCAATGTGCAGATTTGAATTATTATTACATTAATATTCTTTCTTAATATTGTCAGAAAAGCCAACTTGCTTTTGATGAGAAATTCTGTATTTTTTTCTTTACTGAAATCTGTACAGGGCTCTTCTGCTGACAGAAAGGTTATAAAGGAAGTAAACTATCCAAACTGCGCTGACAATATTCATTATGAGTTTTTTATCAACAACACAGACTTGTATTTTAACCCTCAGGATCTCAGGATATATTGATGCACCAGAAAATGGATGTGAAACTCACTATAAGTTGCTGATGTCAATCTGGAAATGCGTGAGAGTTGTGGAAACATTGCTTTAAACAGAAATGTGATTTTCAGATTATGATTTGTGTAGAGAAAAGGCACATTTAGGGCAGTCCTTTCTCTTTAATATCTTTTTCTGCTTTTGTTTGTTTGTTTGCTTGCTTGTTTGAAGCTCTTTATTTCCTTCCATATTGTTGGAAGATACTGTGATTGCCCAAACATAATTTCATATTTGAAGTAACAGTTAAAAAAAAGGTTTCCCTGCCAAAGGCTCAAGTCCAGGCCCTGAGAATTACTTGCAAAGCTTAACTGTAGTATTTTAGAGATAGTAAAGATGAGACTTTTAAACAAGCTTTCACGGAATGGAGTTTTACCTGCTCATTGGATCATCTAAAATTAAATGGAGCATTTCTAAGAAGAACTGCTACAGAAGCAAAATCCAATAGGAAGAGAGAAAATATACAGCCATAACAGAATAGTTCTGACAAACATTTCTAGTGTTAATTCTGCAGAATGCTGCAACTATTTTGTGCTATTTCAATGTATTTGAGCAGCCCTGAACTCCCAAGTCTTACCAAGCATGGAACAGCATGCTTCAATCTCCAGTGTAGTTGGTTTAGGTCACAATTTAGGATCCAAAACTGGACTGGAGACTGAATCTCTTCATGATGCTTTGACTTTTAATTCTGAAAAAAAGCCCATTTTAAAAATGGTCTTTTTCCCAAAATCGGGATTTCCTTTTCAGTTCAGGTTATTTTAGATTTTGATTTGGTTTTGAACATATTCAGTTTTGAATCCTTAGTTCAAATTCAGGAGTCATATTTCTATCTGCTGCTAATTTCTAAATGATTTTTTCTTGCCAGAATGAAAGAAGTAGGATCTTTCTGCTTTTATGGGTGTGGAGCAGAAATCAGGTTCCTCAAGAAACTGACTGTACCTGTATGAGCTGATGCAAGAAGCTCAAGAATTAGACTGGGTGTTTTCCAGAGCATTGCTATCCTCTTAACACTTGCTTTCACAACTGTGTAGTCCATAATTCTTCCTCAGGATTCCTCCTGCTTCCTGTTACAGTTGTCTTCCATAACATTTTGGTCAGGGACTATGTCTTATCTATGTTTGGAAAGTGCTTTGTAAATTTACAGCTCTCTATAAATCCTTTTATGAGAATCAGAATGTAAACCTTTACCAGCTACAGTAACACAAGTGGGAAATTCTATGTTCATTTCTCAATGACTGACTAAATATTGTCTTTAGTGTTTCATTTATAGGGAGACTCTTTGTATGTGCCTTACTGTAAATGTTATTCTTAGATGCCGAGTTAGGAAAACAGCTATTCAATACAGATTTTTTTTTTACTTTTCTTGAGTGTCAAAGAATTTTTTCCAGTTATACTGCATCCTTCAGAGAGACAGGAAGATGAGCCCTTAAGGTTATGCGGAATCGGAGCAATAAGAAGTATTTTTATTGTTCTAGGGTTTATAAAACCTACCTGGAACTGTTTTGGTTTGGGGGTTTCTTTCCAAATTATTTTTTTTAAATAACTACACTTTTCAAACACCCTTCATTTGTGGATTTTTTTTTTCTCAGTATCTAATCACCAATAATAGTTTCAGATGCAAACAGGGGGAAGTTCATAAGAGAGCAGTCTGGGATGATTTATCTGTGCTTTTTTTGAGAGATCAGGAAAGAGAGCTCAGAAAGAGATGTCTTTGGCTCCTGTCTTTATATGCTGGCCCATCCTTGCAGACAGAGCAGCCTGCATATCAGGCTGGCACAAGGTGGGCAGGGGAAGGCATGGTGCTTTGGGTAAGACAGTGCCTTCCCATGATTGATGTGGATGGATGCTTGGTTCCCAATGGGAAGGGACATACCTTATGCTTTCTTTGACCCCACTTTGCACTTGCTTGTGCAAAAGTTACATGGTAGTATCTTGAAAAGAGGTTTGTGTGAAATCTTTATGTGCTGAAATCACAGCAAATAAATAACAGTAAATTCCTTTGCAAAACTGTCATGCAGGCATGCATCTCTTCCTGCTTTATTGCTGAGGTTTCTATTGAGGTTTCCTGATTGTAATTTATTTAATGTAATCTGATTAAAAAGTCATCAGAAAACAATCAAATACCTCCATAGATAGAACAGGATTACAAAGATGATGCAATTATTCATTTGCCTTTTTTCTATGTTAATAGAACAGCTGCTGCCACCTCTTCTTTAACATGGCTGGTCATTCCTGTCCAAGTTCATCTCCACTGAAAATAAATGTGGGTTTTCTTACATCAACATATTTCACAGAGGCATCTGGAGACAATCTACATGTAGTTTCTCCTTTTCTATACACATAAATTCATAGGAAGTTAGAATTACTGCTTGGAAGGGGTCTCTGGAAATCACCCAGTTAAACCTTTTGCTAAAAATCAAGAGTATTGTTCAATCAGGCCAGGTCTGTCACGGCTTTGTCTACCCAAGTCTTGACAACCTACAAGGATAGGCATTCAAAAATGTCTCTGGGCAATAATTTCCAGCATGTACTATGTTCTTACTGTGAAAGTTCATGGTAAATTCATGAATGATCTTCATTTTTGTCAGACTAGCTATTATAGGAAACAAGCTAATGAAACATGTTTTATTATGAACTAGATACCCTTATATAAAAACGCAGTGTGTTTTGCACTGAAGACAGAAGTTGCCTAAGAATGATTGTTAAGCAGTGGAATTCAGGAGGCTGAGTTCAGTATTCATGAAAATACTGACCTGCTGAGTTGCGGATCATTTACTCGTTTAGATGAAGTGCAAAAGCGTGGGATGCAGGATGTGCCCAGAGCAGATGAGAAAAAGTCAAATCAGAGTATCAGCTAGAGTGTCACAGCAGGGGACCAAAAAAGGTTGATATGACAATGTGACTGTGTATTTAACAAATGCTCTTATTTGGAGGGAGAGGAATGGAGGAAGCAAACACTTGTGTGTAGGAGAGAAACTCTGATCATTTGGGCATGACTGCCTTACCCACAGCAAGGAAATTCCTTAGACACATATGGAAGTCCAAGGCAAGTGTGAAACAAACTCATCTTCCCCCAGTCACAGAAGTGTTAAACATTTTCAGAGAAGTGTTACTGACATCTTTTATGTTCACTCTCTGGAGTCAGAATTGCTTAATTTCTCGAGTCCAACTGCACAAGTCTCTAGCAAGAGAGTTATAAATATCTTCCAAATGATCAGTTACACCCACATGCTCTCTTCTCTTTTAATGATAAGTTTTCTGGGGAAGAATTCCTTGCAGAAAATCACTTGAAAGTGAATTGTTGGGGAAGCTAGATTGGTAAGCAATCAGGGAGGCTGCTTGCTTGCTCACTGGAATTGAACCAGCATGTTCTGCAGCACTACTCAAGGTCCTTGGTTAGTTTAATTAATAGGAAAAAAATTAAATGTTTTTTGCTGTCCTTCACTGTACTTAGCACGGTGTTCAAAGGGGAGGGGAATTTTCAGACTGATTACATGTCCCTCCTGTTCTTTTCAACCAGTAAAAAAAATTTACCATGGCTGTATTGGGGGCTTTTTGTGTGCTAGTTATTTTGTCTGTAGAATGACCAAGTATTTTCTAGGCAGCTGTTTACAGAGATCTGCTACCTGAGCAGGAGTCTCCGTGACCTGCTAACATTTCATTTCTGTAAATACCTCCTCATAGTTATGTCTAACATCCTCTGAAGCCTCGGCAAACTCCTGCTGTGAAGGCCACGCTGAACAGCGAGTCCCTGCGCTTGCTGATTTCTTCCTCCTCACAAAGGGCTCAGCTCTGCCTGCAATACCATGGGTAGGAGTCAGACTGGTGTGGCATTGTTCCTGGGCTTGGCACTGACGTGCTGTATAATGTGATAATCCCTGTGGGTCAAATCTGTGCTGTTTTTGGCCAAAAAACTTTACTCAGAGGTAAACTTCTGACCTTGTGGCTCTTTTTCCCCCAAAAATGTTTTGAAAATAAGTAATTGCTATCCTTTCATAAGCCATTCCTTGCTTGGATGATTTGATTCTCATGTGTGCTACTGTGGCTTTTAAAAGAAACAGTCAACTCTTCATACAGCCAAGACACTCCAGCACAAACAATCAAGGAGGCACAGCACCAAGGCAACCGTTTCCTTCCAAAATAGATCATTCTGTAAGACTTAACTGTAATGTCTTACCCATAACTTCATCTCAAGCAGGGAAAATGGTGGTTTGTGCATTGCATGCTCACTGTTAGAATAATCTACTGAGAAAAAGGTATCTATTATAGAAACACTTTTTAAAATTTTTTTTAAATTTTTTTTTTAGAAAAATAATTGTACATGAGACATTATGGATCTAACCATGAAGAAAATCTGACATTTCTTGTGAGAATCTTTCTGGGCTTTTTGATTCAGTGTTAGTTTATATAAATTCAGAGCTGAGATTCTGAAACATGCAGTGTTTCCACAAAACTTGTGGGCTTAGTCTGAGTACTTGGGGATATGATATGCTGAAGGAGCATGGGCAAAGACGAGCTTTAGTTGAGAGACAGTCATTTGGTAATAAATACCACTCTCTTTAGAGACTACCACTGGTGCAGTAAAACCAGAAAAAAAAAATTATGGGGGCTTTTATATAACAATGCAATATTTTTAGTTTTCACGTTACAAAAAAATTTTGCAAGGCAAAAAGTCTTGGTATTAACCAGTATATAAATGAGCTATAGTAATAGCTTCTACATGTAGGGCTAAAGAACATAGCAGACTTAGTGTACTGCCTACCAAATTCTGTCTCCAATTTTTCAAACAACCTTTACTTTTCTTCCTGTTTTACATTTTATAATTTTAATATGTCTAATGATTGGACCTGCAACTCCTTGTGGATTCAAGTGAGACTACACAGACATCTACCAGCATGATTTACTGCAATCAAGTAACTCATCATTTGCAGACTATGTCCTCATTTGCACCCAGTAATGATGTTAAAAGTTATTTGCAAGTGCAGAAGTCTACAATTTAAGAGTCATGCACTAAACGTGCTTAAGAAAATCAAATAACTTGCTTTAAAAGCCGTTCAATTTGCATTTCAGAAACTGGTATCGATGTAGATATTAGAAGACCTCAGTACTGGGGCAGCCTTTGGCTTAGTTTCTGAGGGTGAAGATCTAGCTCATGAGCAGTGAGGTGAGAGATGGGATCCATTTAGCCACATTCCTTTCTTTTAACCTCATCCAGGCAGGCCTGGCCTCTCTCCTGCTGTGGCTGGTGGCAGTGACATTTACTGTTCTTCCTCTACCCTGCACCAAAGCCCACGAACACGAATGTGCCATGAGCTGTACTTCCTACATGAGCAGCCATGCTGCTGTTCAGTATCACCCTCCATCCATCTAGCCAAAGTGAAGGGACAGTTTGCAAACACAGCCTTTTCCTCACACTCTTTCAAACTACCAGGTGTCCATGCTGTGCTGGCACCAGGTGAACACACTGACTGAGCTCTGGCTTTGGGCCATAAGGCACTACTGGGAACTGCAAAACATGCTGGGCATCTCTAGAGCAGACCAGGCTCTAGTAGTTTGGTGTGGAATTTGCCTGATTAACCTTGTATCTCAGGATCCATCTGAGCAGAGGTATCCAAACACTCCCTCTAACAGTCCAAGCTCAACTAGAAAGACCTCATGGCAGAGAACCTGACAGAGGAACACATGAACCATCATTTCTCTATTTCCTTGCCAAGTGACAAATTGCTGTCTGTGAAATTTGCCCCTGACCACCACAGCTGGTGGCCAGAACATAGACTGTGCTCCTGGCTGGCCCCAACACCTGCCAGGAAGAGCAGCCCTGGCAGTCTACAGCATATGCTCCTGCCTTCCTTCATCAACCTGCCTGTTTTGGCCAGCACCCTCTGGACTGCTGCCCCTGCTGTGATTAGTCCTCCTCTCTTTCCACATGCATGAATCAATCCACCACTTTTCCCTGATCCCTCTCTCCTCTCTGTGGTGGATGAGCCATGTCATGACAGTGATATTGGGGCAGAGGACTTTCCTCTTCAAAGCTAAAATCCTGCTTCTTGATGTCTGCTAAGGATGCGCATCACCCAGACTGGTGTACTACCTTTCCTGATTGGTTCTGCTAGCAGTGCTTTTTTGATCCACACAACATTAATGCATCAGAATCAGACATGCTTCATTCAACAAGTTCCATCTTCCACTTGATAATACAGGCATTTCTTTGTTTATCACAAGCTGCTTTTGTGTAAATAAAAACAAAGCCCCACGTCACCACAGGTATGAAACAGATGATCAGCAAAGATGATCCTCCTCAAATATATGTTGTAAGTTTTAAATGAATGAAGTGCTAACATTGAAATTGGTAGCATTGTCTTCTTCTGGCAAACTCATGACAGCAAGTCATGCAGTCTGTGAACTCCAAACTCATGTCAGGCCTCCACCAGGGCATTGTGGGACACCAAGATATTGTGAGACTAAAGCTGAACCAGAAACCTGTACTTCTTCTTTACAATGATATCCCAAGAGCAGTTTCCAAAAAATTCACTAAGTAATCAGTCCAGTGGCATGGATATTTAATAGTGTGCAAACACCAATCCTACATGAGGCAACCAGAGGTTGCACCTATGTGTGAATATGCCTCTTGCTGTGGAGACCCTCATGATACATTTAAGTGCAATGATGCCACCCAGTCAACTTAGCTTGCCTGGCCCTTGCAGAAGCCAGACAGAACAGGATCCAGATCTGTCACAGAGCAGGGAAAGGCCATTCTGGGCAAGTTGGTTCCTCCACACTGCCAGCATCATTCTGGCTCTGTGAGAAAGACAGAGGTGATAATTTTGCAGCAAAGGAGGATCAGAAAATCCTTGGACAAATGTGATTATCTAACTTCATTGTGCACTCAGTGAAAAGAAGACATGGACTAGAGCATGCCTCATAGTGCCTGTTCTTTCCCACCAGCCAGCTCAGAGTTAGCAAATCAACAACAGAGTCTGTTGCCCAAGTAGCATCCACAGCTGTGAATTGGACTTTTGGCTAATCTGCATGGTTTTCAGACAATCAGCAAGCTGCAGATGTGCTTAAGTAGCTGACCCTCCCAAAGATACAATGGGACATTAAGTGGCAACATTATCCCAGTGCTTTGTGCTCCTACTCAATGGGAACACATTATTTTTCAAGTTTTGAACTAAAAATGTGTAGTAGGTAATGAAAGGAAAGTATTTTATTGTTGGTTAGAGGAGCAAATAAATGAAGTAAAATAGAGCAGAAGGAAAATCAAACCCCTCTACAGTAATGGCATTTGAAATCCTCAGCAGAGATTTACAGAGGTGCCTGCACTGAGGATTGTTCTGAGACAATTGCTCAAGCACAAGCTCTGGGTCTGTATCATTCTGTCTTCAGGTCTCAAGTGCCTGTGAGAGGGTGAAGTTGTTGGCTGCCAGAAGGGTGAGCTGAAGAGCAAGACACAAGTGCACACAGACTTCACGCTGCTGCAGTGGCCTGCTGAGCACTGCTTGCCATGCCTGAGGAGAACCCTTCTCACTGGACTGGGAGATGTTTGGGGCTGCAGGTCTGCACTGACTGGCAGTGTTAGCTCTTAGGGACATGCACACATGAGGGAAGAGATAGAAGGTAAATAATGTGACACAGACTGGCAACTATTAGGGAAGACCAGCTGTTTTTGCAAAATTAAGATCAGGACTGCTGAGTACCATGAGGGTCCTTCACATCCTGCACCGATGTTCATGACTCTTCCTGGTCCAGGGGGTATACCTGGCCATCCTTTCTTCTTACCTGCCAGAGTCCTATAAAGTCTCCCAGAGACTTGCATACCTTCCACTTGGCCCTGGTTTTTTTTCCTCCAGTGCTGGAAGCAGTGCCTTAGCCACACAGCTAAACTGCAGCTTCTGGGGAGCTAACCATACTGTGTCTTGCACGTAAGAAATTTAGCATGGGATTACTACTTTTTGTAGCTTAAGCGTTAATGTCACAAGTGTTTCTCAACAGGCATCAGCAGAGCTGCATGTAGCAGATATGCAGAGCTGTCTCCTTCAAAATGTAGTCATGACTCTGAGAGGAAAGGATCCCACAGAGAAAGGCACATGGACTGAGGCTAGAAGGGAGATGCAGAATTGGCAGTATCGAATTGTCTGTTGGCCTAATATCCCTCACCTCTAACTCCAGAGAACCTAACAAAGAGGCAGCTGAGCTATGTGCACACAGCCCTGAGGATGAAGCCTCCTAGGCATACACTGGTCCTGTTGGCTGCTACTGAGGAATGATCTGACCATGTACGAACATGGGGATGCAGAAGCCTGCCGTTTGTAGCACCAAAAGAGTGGTTTTGAAGCATTGTTTCTGCTTAAAGATCCAGCACTTTTATCAGGGGAAAGCAAGCCACATGTGCAATGTGATCAGGTACTATTCTTGCCCATCTGTGGGAGTCTGAGTGGGTATGAGCAAGCACAGGTAGCTGGCACACTGGTCTGCTCTGCACATGCACCTTCCTGCCTGGTTACTGCTCACTTCCCTGCTAGAAACAAAAGCTGTGTCAGAACTTGGATTTTTCCACCAAGCTAAGCCAAGGTAGGTGGAAAGGAAGCTGCTTGTCCACTGAGCAGTATACAGCATAGCAGGCTGCAAGCAGGCGTGAGGCGTTCCCAGTGCTTGATCTTTGCTCATATCCTGGTGCTGCTGGATCAGGTGATGGGCAGCCCTGGGCTGTGATGGAGCCTGGAGGTGCAGACATCCTTCTGCCAGGGGCTGCACTAGCCTGGGACACTATCACAGTGCAATCACCACTGCTGTTGTCAGTGGAAGGCCAGCTGTCCAGGCCACCCTGAGCTTGTGTCCTCTCACAACTCGATGCTACATTTAAGTAGGCATCCATGGGTACACATGCAGCAAAGAGGGTCTTATTCCCTCGTGCCAGTACAGGTGATTTTTAGTCTTCCTGTCTTCCAGACAGCTATTTTCACCTGGACAGCACTGCAAAGCTGAAATTCAGCATTCATGGAGTACCCCCACTTATGCCAAGTCTGGGAGTGTTGTCTTGGCCCTGCAGTAGAAGCTGTTGGAGACAGCATTTCCTGTCTCTGAAGATATCTAGGCAGATATTTGACCCAGCTGTGGGAAGGTGCTGGTGGCACCTGCCTAACATCTTCCTGTGCCTGGTGCAGAAAGAAAGGCCACTGCAACCAACATTTGGGCACACCCCAACAGGACAACTCACTCTCTTGACACTAAAGAGGGTGTGTAACTTGGGCAAAGCCAGGATGTAGCAGGCTGAATTAGGAGCTACAGCACCGGTCAGAGTTGCTGGGAAGGGGAGTGTGGCTGTCCTTGCCCGTGTGTAGGAGGTGCTGGATCAGTGCCTCTGCCAAGCAGAGGTCTGCATCTTTGCAGACTCTGCAGACTTTGAAAATCTGGGTGTAAAATCTGGGAACTCTGATCCTGAAGGAGGTGAGCTCAGGGAAGGGCTTCCTCCAGAGGATGTAGCAGAAATCAGCAGGCAAACAAGAGGAGCAGACTGAACGACAGAGCGATAGGAACCATTTTAGGACTAGTCCCATTCTGATTTAGATTCAAATTACAAGAAACAGGCCTGTGGTTTGATTTCTGGGTTATTATATGGTTGTGGCATTTTGAGATAATTTTAGTCTACCTTCTGTTAACTTCCAATTACTTGAAGACAGAGAAAGTAAGGCTAACCTAATTCTTTTCACATGCTCAGTCTAGAACAATGATTCACCTGCATAGAAAAATTGTTCTTATCACAGCACAATGATTTCCACTCTTGATCGTATTCTTTATGTCATAGTTAGAGACTTGTTTATGTTTCATAATGAATTTTCATTTGCAGGAAGTTCAAGCTTGGCTTCAGAATTGTGCTCAGAGCTGGAACCCTATTTATCAAACCTCAGCTTGGAAACAAATCATCATTGAAAGAATTCAAAGAAATACAGATGGTTGGAGGTTAGCAGTTATCACAAAATGTGTTGGGTTTCTGCTCTTCAAAAATACAATCTATAGAGTCCATCATCTCTCCACACTTTGAGGGTAACAATTAACCTATCAATGAAAAGCACCTGCTCTTGATATGCTTCACTGTACAATAACAACAGTTCATATCATTTAGTGGAATAGACTATGTTATGCTAATGACATTAATTCAGGCATATTTAAAGAACAGCGCCCTGCATCCTGGATATAACTGACCTCTGAGTTGCAGGCATGTGCTGCAAAATGCATGGTGTAGTTGAAGTGTGAAGACACAAGTGTTATTGTAACATAATCTAGCTACGTAGAGTGAAATGTTAATTAATGCTTTCCACAGCTATATCAACCAAAAAAATTATTTTTAAAATAAAAACATTAAAAATATAATTTTTTTTATTAACAAAAAAAGTATCCTGAATAAAACTCAAAATAGCTACTCTTATTACTGGTCCAGAAGAACTTTTGTGTAGTTAGTGCCAAAGTACTTTGCTGGACTAGGCTTTAAATGTCTCAGAACTTAAACTCCTCAGATGGGTGGAGAGGAAAGAATTAAATTGTTCAACACAGAGGACAAGAATGCTTCTGGAGTTCTTCTGTGGCTCTTAATCTAGTGAAGAAATCACTCTAGATCCACAGAATACAGTTGTGGCTGTTATAGTAACATCTTAGAAAATAGATATAGAATAATTAAAAGCTAAAGAGAAGAAGGGTGAAGTGGACTGTTACAATCAATCTCTCAGAAGTGTAGAAATATTCCTTATTATATTAGTCTTTGGCTGTTCATTACCTTCAGCCCTGTACTCGAACCTCATGCTGCTCAGGCTGTCAGCTGTAGCATTCAATGCAGCTGGTGCCCATGAAATATCTTGCAAGAAACATCCCACCTCCAACAAAGTCTGAAGTGAGTGTTCACCTAATCTGAAGAAAGACATAGCTCTTGACTGCCACAGACCACTCTCAGGACTAATGTTTAATGTACAAATCCTCCTCTGAGCTGAGGGATTGCCTGGAGCCCCAGGGTTTCTAGCAGTTCTCATTCCTTGGCACTGGGTTGTCCATGTCCATGGAGGCTCAGCCCCAGCCCAGTCAGTGTGGCACCCATTTCACCCCATGCATTCTACAGGGCTTGGTGTAACAGGCACCCACGGCATCATTCCCTCTAGCAAGCATCAGCAGAAACACATTCACCCCTGTCACACCAAAAGAAAGGAGGGATTGGGGCACTCCTGTGAATAACTGCCTGGTAGAACAGGGGCCTGGCACAAGGCATCAGAGTGATTTGTGATGTGGTGTTAGCAGGTGTGGTAGGTGTTGGTCTTGGTCTGCCTCCTTTCTGCTTTTGATGGTCTTTTGAGATAGCATTGATAGTCTCTCTCCCTCTAATCTGCCAAATATGTGTTGACCCAAAGAAGAATGTCTGTGAGGGGAAGAAACCACAGCTTTCCTGAACACACCAGTGTAGGAGGATGCTTTGCAGTCAGATTTTGTGGTAAAGCCTGTCAAGCTGAGGAGGGACCTGGACACAGTTTCTCTGGCTCTAAACAAGTATGCTGATTGTTTGGCCTCTGAATAACAGAGAAGCACATTTTCCTCCAAATTGTTTGGTTTGAAAGGGTGTTTTTTCCACCTGTTTTCTTTCATGTGTGATAACCACATCACCTCAAGGAAAAGTCTGGAGACAGCCCTGTATGAAGGGAGGAGATGACTAGCAGTCAAAAGAGAGACCGGGGTTTTTTATACCCAGGCATTCTTCAGGTGTAGAACTTGGCAAAGATCTATTCCTCCTATTTTTTTTAGCACAGTCCATTCTATTCTGCTCTCTCTCAGTGCCCCCAGTCAGATAATCCTTGTCTCAGAGGTGTGAAGTGGTTGCAGGTGCACTGTTTTGAGCCTGAAGAGCAGAAGGGGAATGGACTGGGAAGCAATGGGCACCTCCAGGCAAACCCACCAGACCAACACCAACCAGAGAATGGGCCAGGGAAGCTGATGGCTGATGGGTGCCTGCTACCTTCTTCACCATGGCCTTTGTGGCAAAGGGTGTTTCAGAAGCAGGGCTCTTGTGAACTCTATTTACTGTGTCCTGTGCGGGGACCTTTTTAGGTTGGTTGTGGCTGGTTGTCTCCACAGTGGAACTGGAAGGTAGCATCACCCCCAGGCTGACAAATTTTGTAGAAGAGGTGGAGAAGTTTGTGTAGCTCTTTATTTCTTAGTGCTTACAGGCAAGGAATTTTGTGCTTGGCCTTTTGCAAGTTTATGCTTAGGCATTGTCTTTCGTCCCTCTGAGTGTTAGGCTGTCTGTTGCAAGAAACAAATAATAAAATTAGCAGTTCAAGGTTCCTGGTTTTTATCAGCCCATCCCACTCCAGAGTGCTCATGACTGAGAATATTCCAAGGGAAGATAAAACAATATAACTTTATTTGCAGAATAAGCCCTGTTCCTTCTGGTTTAAAACAGGCCACAGATATGGGGTGTCAGCCCACATCTGTGGCCAGGAGAAGCCCTGTGCCTGAAGAAAGGTCAGGCAGGTTCTGCCTTAGCTCATACAGGTTTTCAAGAAGCTATTTCTTCCCAGAAAGGCACTTAACAACAAGGAAGAACAGAGCAAGGGCTGGCCAAAGGCTGTGTGGATCTACTTTTGCACAATTCAAGTTAATCTAAGATGTGCTGAGGGGATTTCACATTCTTGCCAAGAGCTGATTCTCACTGTCCTATTGTTGCACTCAAAATGAACGCAGCAGCAAATTTTCTCATCAAACCTATTTTTCCTTCCAGTGAAACTTGTGCATGTATCATTCAGCAAAAGTCGGAGGAGGTGGCAGTCAGTGGGAGGTGTTCTTGATGGATCCTCTGGGGCCATCAAATCATATAGGATTGAGAGATTTGGGCATTTTTATATTGAACTTCCTTAAGACCTTTTCCATCTGCAAATGTGCAGTCTTTCCCTGTATCTTTGAATAATGCTTTGTGTAATAGAATATTCTGGATGGCAACAAATGAACCTTCAGGCAGCTCTAGACAATACAATGCAAAAAACAATGGGCTGAAACAAAGTTGCTTTCTCCTCCAAACCCTCTCGTGGCTTTTGATTGTCACTGCCTATTTGCTTGCTGTTTTTTTTTTCTTTTGGAAGAAATTTGGTTTGTTAACCAGATTATCTTCATTGTGAAATGATAAATGACGGCGCCTCAGCTGCCAATAGCCCATGCTGCCTGGAAAATAAATCCGTGAGTCCAAGTTGTTCTAAGAATTTGCTGATTTCTTTGGGGAAATATGAACAAAATTAATATGATGCTTATGTAATCACTTACTAAAGCTATGACTAATTTGCATCCTGGTGGTGAAAGGAGGAGATAAGAAGATGTGGAATAAATTACAGTACTGTTTTTTCTCTATGTGTCTTTCTGGAGCCTGAGGGTGCCTGCTGGCAGCTGCAGAGGCTTGCCTCCACACTGAGCTGCAGTCACACTGCTGGAGAGGGGATGAAGCTGGGCTGAAGAGTCTCGGCAGACACGTGCTGGCGTGTGCCAGGCCAGCACCCCTTCCCCATGGCCCTGGTCTCTCCTTGCTAGGAGGCTGTTAGAAATAGCCAGTAGGAATTTCTGTGGACTCATTCTGAAGCACCTGTCAGAGACAATCCAGCCTTTCCTGCTCTGGTGCAGAAATCCTGTCCCAACCTGGCAGGAATTTCCCTGTCAAGTCATCAAGACTAAGAGCTGTTTTCTATACCAAGGCATGTATTCCTTGCTCCTCAACCCCTGAATTTTGAATTTCACTTGTTTTGTTTAAAGTTTGTGCACAAATGAAGATACCAGCATTGATAGTGGTGAGTCAACACCCCTGTGTCCAGTTGTGAGCTCCTCACTACAAGAAAAATATTGAGGTGGTGGACCATGTGCAGAGAAGAGCAATGGAACTGGTGAAGGATTTGGGGCACAAGTCATAGGAAGAGCAGCTGAGGGAGCTGGGGTTGTTAAGCTTGGGGAAAAGGAGGCTTGGGGGGAACCACCTGAAAGGATGTTGTAGCCAGGTGGGGGTCAGTCTCTTCTCCCAGGCAACAAGTGACAGGACAAGAGGAAATGGCCTCAAGCTGTGCCAGGGGAGATTCAAGCTGGACATCAGAAAGAGTTGTTAAACATTGGATAGGACTGGTCAGGAAGGTGGTATAATCACCATTCCAGAAGATGTGCAAGAAAAAACTGGATGTGGCATTAGTGACATGCTTTAGTTTACAAAGCTGTGATCAGCCAAAGGCTGGACTTGATGATCTCAGAGGTATATCCCAATGTGAAAGATTTTGTGATTCTGTGGTTGCCAGCCTCGGGCTGCTTGCAGCATTGGGACCAGAGACACCAAGAAGCTTGCAACAGCAGCTGGGGAAAACAGCTCTCCCAAATTTGCTGCATGGCATGAAAGCAATGTGAGAAGTATTTAGCTTTCCAAGCTAAATAATAAAAGCCTCTGCCTTTTAGTGTTGTTATCTTAAGTGGTGCTACTGGATGCTGAGAGGTTAAAATGTGTGGGAGGAGTGTTTGCTTAAAGCTCCACACTTCTCTTCAGGGCTGCTCTTTGGATTTTCAGTCCCCAGCCACCATGGAGCACTGCCAGCCTGCTGTCCTGGGTCTCTCTCCCATTCGTTCTTCCACTCCTCCAAAACTGAAGGTGAACTCCCACTGCAGCCCTTCCTTCACCGGGAATATTCATTTGGGTTTCTTCCTTATATGTAGCCACCTAATGCTCTTACATCTGAAGCCTCCATCTCCATTAAATTTAACTGACAAGGACAGCAACAGGATCAAAAACTTTTGAGAGGTATATGGGATTGACAGATGTAAACAGTGTTGTTACAAAAGACTATTTTTCTTAGGAAGTCAGGGTAAAAACAAGGTTAACATTATTTCACAGTGTTGTCTGTATTCTGAAGGCATGTCTGTACAGGGTAGTGTGGGACCTGAGCGAGCTCCTCCTGAACCTTCATGCCAATGACACAGCATGTATGGAGATAAGTTTGAATGTAGGTGGTGTGTCTTCTGTTTGGGGTGTTGTGATGTTTCTGTTTTGGGAGCTAGCTTATCTGGTATCAGCCTGAGTAAGCTCTCCAGTACACTGCGTTGTGCAATGCAGACATACCTAAATAGTTAATATGAATTGTAGAATTCCCTTGAAAGCTGCTCTCCAAGTGTGGATTAGAGGCCAAATCTAGGGTGGTTTAAACAAGAAACTCCTGAGATGCACCCCCTTTTTAAAAAACTCATATGCCATCCAAATGTTACTGCTGTTACAGTACACCATTTACTGTTTGCTTACATCTGGACATCACACTGTGCCTCTGATCCTCTCTGGGCTGCTATCAGGTCATCCACTTGAAGTATGGTGGTTGACACCCAAGAACATTTAGGGAGATAATACTAGAAAAAAATAATGGGGGTACAGACGGATTCTCTCTGGATTAAGGTGAGAAAGTAAAGGAAATTGGGGTTGCATGCACAGCAGGACATGGTTTATGGGCAGCTGGGGGCATTTCTAACAGCTCTGGGAATATGAATTGTAGCATTGCTATATTTCCACCTGCTTTTTTCTTGTCACAATTGAGTCCTAAGAGCAAAACTGTCATTCTCAGAGTCAATGTTTCAATGGGCTCTGAAACTCCCACACATGCTCCATCTGTTCTGAAAGTTACTATGCCTTAGAAGGGAGAGAGGACAAATTTATTCTGGGGTCACTTGACACAGTGTGTTCTGTAGATACGGCCTGCCCCACACACAAATGCTTTTCATACGCAGATTGCTCTAAAACTCCAAATGGCCCAGCCCTATTAAGCCCAAATACTGATTTCCTGCAGCAAGTGTGTTTTGTTGAGGTGTTGTCCTTCTGTCAAAGAGTCCCTGAGGTATGGACCACAGAGAGAGGGCTGTGCACTGCATTTGCCAGACTGTCAAAATATCTTCAGTGAACAGCAGGTGAAAAAAATAACTACGAAATCCTCCACAAACAGACTCTCTGACGTTGCACCAGTCTTCATGTATGTCATGTTATCACAGTCCAAATCCTTCACTGCCTCTGTTCAAGGGGACTTGACATCTAGCATTTCTTCAGAGGCTCCTTGCTGAGGGACACTGATCCAACACTGAACTCTCTGTGGAGTCTACTGGGCCAAGGTGGGCACAATGCTGGCAGAGGCAAATGTTCCTGTCTCAGTGCAAACTCACCCTGTGGTGCTCTTGGCTTGCCACCCACTCTCCTTCCCCAAAGCTGGCCTGCCTGCTGTGGCTTGCAGGAGTGAGGGTTGCCCTCTGGATGCTCTGATCCTCCCCCATGCAGATTTCTGCTGGCACAAGAAGCACCAAGGAGAGGTGTGAATACAGGAAGAGTGCTCATGTATGCAGGTTTTGGGCAGTTGTTCTGCATGCCTATGATGACATTTCCCCAGCCCATTTTCCCCAGCCCTTTTTCTGCTACAGTTCTTTTAGGTAATGCTGGGATATGGTGGCTGATTGGGTGGGAGCCGTCATACTACACAGGAAAAGCAACATTGTTGTTACCTTTTGAAGCATCTGAAAAATGAATGCTATCAGCTGGGGAGGTTGATGGTTCCTGGTACTTTCCAAAACATGAATTCAGTGCTTAAAGACTTGAAGCACAATTGACTTAAACCTCTCAATGCTGGAAAATTTGAGACTTTCACTTTCACAACAACCTTAACTCTTCCCCTATAAGAAGTGCTCCTTTAACCTTTGTGAGAGTTTGCCAGAGTGCCCCCTTCCCAAACCCGTGGACAATAAATTGGGATACAGGAGTCCTGTGATGGCACAGGGAGGCCCTACCTTGCTTGGAAAAAGGCTGAGGTGAAGACATTTGTGAGGAAGGAGGAGCTGAGTTCTGTGTATCCTCGCTCACTTGTCCTACCCCAATGAAGAATAGGCTCTAGAGATGCCCATAATGAGGACAGAAGATGAGAGCATAAAGGAGTGCTTAGACCTTTGAACTCTGCATTCCCCACCAGGCCAAGAGATGGTGCTCTTCCAAGTCACTTTCATTTGATCCTGGAGCATCTCAAAGGCAGAGCAGCAGTGTTTAATGATGCCCATAAGTCATTAAATAAGCAAGCAAGCTGTAAAAAATATGTGCAAATAAACCTTGTGCTATGATCTATATGTACAGTTTGAGGTTACACAGCTAACACCAATGAGTTAGCTAAAATAATATACCCAGCACTGCACTGGAGATCAGGACAATCTGTGTTGGGGAATACTACTCTTTATCCCATGAGCTATTGTTATTGGCCTAAAAAATGCTCATTACCATAGTTACATGGAAGTTTTCAACCAGAGCTAAAGTTCAGGCAGCCAAGACTTAGAAATGCTGGCACAGTTTGTGAAGAAAGAATGCCGATTTCATCCCTGTTTATTCCAGTGGTTTTGTATTATATCCTAGCAGTCTTTCTAATTTGTGAGTTTAGCCAATTCCCTTCACTTTTCCTTCTGTTTACCAGATTGTGTATTCTCTTGGGTCTTTGGCAGAGTGTGTGAGAGCAGCCTGGCCTGGTGGAGCAGTGGGACAGGAGCCAGCACTGAGGGCTGTGGCAGTGGGCACCTACCTGGAGTCTTCCAGCAGTTTGTGTTTCCATCTACCACTTGTTTTGCTGTTGGCAGCACTTTACCCTGTCACTCCTCAGCTGCTTTGTGCTCTCCAAGCTGTATTAAACAAAGCATGTCACCAGGTGAAAGTATGCATCAAATATTTTTTCCCTGCCTCAGCAGCACCTGTGAAGCGTGCTGGTATCTGTTGTCTCCAGTAAGGCACACTCCTCTGGAGTAAGAGCCTTCACATTAGTGCTGGATCCTGAGAGAGCAGGCCTCCCACTTTGCCTTCAGACACTGAGTTTTAGACTCTGAGATGAAATAACTGTTACAAATTTATAGCACTTGGAGGGCCTTCCCAATAGGGCTATTTGATTTCCTTCTTTGATTACTCTTGTACAGTACTGTATTACCTCCTGTGGTGAGTGCTCCTGCGGCCAGTCTTTGGGAGCCTGGTGAACCAGCTGGAATGTGATTTCCAGAGCCTTTGGCAGGGAGAGAGATGCAGCCTTGGGGCTTCTCCCACTGCCTCCCCTTTTCAGCTCCTGCCTCACGGGTCACAGTTGAAGGATGTTCCCAGTTTGGGTTTGTTGTTCGTTTTCCCACACTGTGTTATCACAGAAGAGCCCAGGGCAGATGGTGCTCTTTGATCTGAGAAATGGGGATGGCTATAAACAGGCTAGCAGAAACGGTTATTGTACAACAATACAAGTGTTTAAAAAAACCATACAAAAACCAGGAAGGTGGGATTAAGATATACCCCAAATGAAATTGTTGAGTTAGACTGGATGGATTCAGTTTGTCTTTTCTGCCTCAAGCCCACAAATAACATTGCCAGATAATAAGAGGCTGAACATTTCTGATTATGTTTGTAAAATCTCTCACTTCAAGTGCATTGATCTGGCCCAAAGAGCAAAGGTATATTGGCATCAGTGAATTGAGTGTTCTAAACAATTTGGGCCTGGTTCCTCATGTTGCCATACACTGAAATATTTGGTAATGTCTGATGTTTGACTCATGGCCATTCTATGGATTTACCTGAAGACAGGAGATGCAAGATTAAAAGGGAATTTTCTGTATTGAGCCAAAGGGATGGCTCAAGGGGAGCCTGCAAGGATTCAGTGCAGCAGAATGGGTGGACTTTGGCTTTCGCACCCTTAGGAGCAGTGCTGTTTTGTCAGATCTGATTTCCATTGACATAACCCAGGAGTGTCACTCCCAAAGACTTGCGTAGCAGCTTAAATGGGGATGCATTTTTAGCTTTGGAAGTCTGTAGATTAAAAGGTCAGCTTTTACATCACTGGGTACACAAGTCATTTAGTACCATGAAATGTTTCACCAGCTTGTGGTTTAAAGATCAGCTTCCAGCCCTGAACCAGGGGTTCAGCAATATTGCCTTTGATTAAATGGTGCTAGCAAGATTAAATTTGACCCCATGCATGTAAAAAGTTAATAAATTAAAGTCTGATATCCACAGCCATTCAGGGTAGGGTGAAAATAGATAACCTGGTTTCAGGGAGAATGATTATTGCCTTCTCCTTTCATTACTTGGACTTTGGGGTAGATTATGTGCTTCAGTAGCAAAAGGAAAAGGAATCCAGCTCTGAAATACCAGTCCATGCTGTGATAAAAGCAGGTTTGTTGAGGGCCAAGAGAGCCCCCTCTTCACGAAGAGTTACACTTTCCTCAGGGGTAATCGTGCCAGAGACATTGGGGAAAGTCTCCTCCCAGCTGACATCTCATTGAGGAAAGCGCTGCTGCATTACTTCACCAAGCAATACTTCCACTAATTAAAATTTCTGCAGAGTAACACAAGAAAGAGATTGCATTAAATGTTTCAGAAGCTGCAAAAAATGCATTAGAGGAGAGGCTTTTGCAGGCTGCAAGTCTTGTTCCAGCCACCTGCACATCCATATTGTGCTTGAAGTCCCTGATACCAAGAGGCAAGTATGTGACCAGTTCCAGCCCAAAGACCTCTCACAGGAAAAACAGGCTCAGCTAAGGGGAATAAAGTCAGTTTATTACCAATCAAATCAGTGTACTATCATAATAAATAAAAATTAAATCTAAAACCACCTTTCTCCCACTCCTCTCTTCTTCCCAGGCTCAAATTCACTCCCATTTACTCTGACCTCTTCTACAAGCAACATCAGGGGACTGACAATTGGGAATGTAGCCAGCAAATCACATGTTGTCACTGCCATTCCTCCCTCCTCAGGGTGAGGACTTCTTACACTCATTCCCTGCTCCAGTGTGGGTTCCTCTCTTCACAGGGTCACAGATCCTGCCAGAAGCCTGCTGTAGCATGGGCTTCCCGTAAGATCACAACCTCCTTTGGACACATACCTGCTCCAGTGTGGGGTTGTCCATGGGATGCAGGTAGATATCTTGGAAAAGCAAAAATGCTGTAGAAAACTGAAGACCCTAGGGGGATGTAATGCATATTTCAAATGAAATACCTTTGAAAAATTAGGTTAACTGATGATCTGTGGGAAATAAGATTTGAAATATACTATACTTGAACTCACATTTACTTTTGGAAAAGTACGTGTGCATGCAATTAATACACTTTATTCAATAGACTTTTCCAGAAATATGCACTTGAACAAAAGTATTTGCTGGAAGAAAGGCCAGAAAAAAAGTCTATTTACAACTGCTGATGCAGACAAGAGTGATTCAGGGTAATGCTCCAATAAGAAGTATCTCTCAGAGACATAGTACTTCAATAACTGCAAAAATACAAGGAAAAACGGCTTAATTTTTCTGCTTGGAAGAGAAAGCAGTAGTCTGTGGTGGGGTTGCTAAACTAAAAATATCTTCTTGATAACAATAGTATCTGCTCAGGTTTCTCTTGCACCTTGCAGCTGTCTTGGTACAGCTAAAAGATCTCCTGATGTAGTGAGTTCATGGCAAGATTACACCTTTGCAAGCAGTGGCAGATTCAGTCATGATAATTTCATTGTGGGGCTCAGGGTGGTAGGGGAGCCTGAGGCTGAGAGCCCAAGGGGAGTCTGGCCTCCCTGAATGCAGAGCTTCTGCTTACATGGAAATTAATTAAGTGCAGACTTGAAAAACAGATGTCTGCATTTGTGTTTGATTATGGCTTCCTATCTACAAGGGATGTTGCAGGGAAGCTGGATAATCACCTTTAGAAGCAGGTATATGAAAAGACACCATCAACACCAGCCCTTGTGGTAAAGCTAATAGAAATTCACACAGGATTTCCTGTCAAAAATGAAATCCTGACAGAGTTCAATCTTGTATTTTCTTTCAAATACTTTGTATATTCCCTTACTAGTATAAGGTGAAGAATGACATTTACATGTAATGAAGATGTGGATTCCTGTGCTTATGGGTTATTTTCAATTACTTTAGTTCCTTCTTGCTCTTTCAGTTACTAAATATAAAGTTTGCTTGTCTGCTAGTAAATGTGCTTTCTTCTGCATTTGATCCTGGATTCCCTGAGAGAGCTCAGCACAGTTGTGCAACATGAAAAGAGAAAGCAGTGGCCTTTTCCTGCACATTAATTTCAGCAGAAGTGAATAAATTTTTAACCAGAGTAATATTCTATGTTATATTGAACGTACTTGCTGTTAATAAGAGGTTTCCACTCACTGCCTGTTTTCCTGTTCTGTAACTCTCATGTCCTTCTTTATAGAAGGCAACCTAACTTTCAAATATGTGTACCATTACAATATAAAGTAATAATGATAATTCCTAAAAATTATTCTATTTGGAGGAAAATGCTCGTAAGCATCTTTTTTATTTGCACATCATCAAATAGATCCAACTGCTTTTTGTCTTTACAAGCACTTCTGGAGCAATGTGCCTCCCTTTTAGCATTCATCAGTTACCTGACTGTAATGTCAC
This sequence comes from Urocynchramus pylzowi, assembly GCA_013397555.1. Classification (NCBI taxonomy): domain Eukaryota; kingdom Metazoa; phylum Chordata; class Aves; order Passeriformes; family Fringillidae; genus Urocynchramus; species Urocynchramus pylzowi. The sequence goes on from VZRH01006251.1 coordinate 123,405, forward strand.
TTATAGTATATTAATAACACAGAAGTGGAGGAGCAATCCCTTTACAAACTGTTCTTGAGCCAACATATTTCTGGAATTGAAACCTCTTTAGCTCTCAGCAGAACAGACTAGCTGCAAACTTACTTCTGGAATACCAGAATATGAAAATGGAAGTTTCCTTGCTCTTCAGCTCTTTCGCTTCCCTGTCCTTTTCCTGTTCTGAGCCCTAAAGGTACTACAGACCCTTTACAAACACTCAGTGACAAACACGCTTCCTGGAACCCTGTAACAGTATTTATTCTCAATAAGCACTAAATGTAAATGATTGCAGGTTTTGTATCCAGATATCTTTTGTATTTTCCTCACTTTACAGTGAAGGGAAACTTAGAAAGGTGCCAGTTCTAAGTTTAGTAATAAAGACAATGGGTCAACATAAGTGGAGAGAAATAACAAGAGAAAACAAGGAAAGAAGCTGTGGACTTGAGACTTGAGCTGATATTTCTAACACTTGACACACAGGGTAGTTTAAACAATAGCTTAAAAGATTGTGTAAGAGAAACTGCCTTTATTAGTGCAACATGGATCATTCCTGAGAAGCAGCTGCAAAGGTGGAAAGCAGGATCATCTGGATTGTGTAGAAATAGGAAATTGATAAGTTGTGCAAATCTAAGGTCCCACACCTTCCATTTACAAAAAAACCCCAAAAAACAAAAAACAAACCAAAAAAACCCAACCCAACCCCCCCCCCCAAAAAACCAACAACAAAAACCACACAAACCAAACCAACAAAAATTCAAAACAAAAAACAAAACCAAAACCAAACAAAAAAACCCCAAAACCAAAAGAAAAAAAACTCCCAACATTTACTAGCACCTAGAACACCCTAGGAACTGTCTTCTCAAAACTATTCATTTCTGCATTTGATAATAAATGTCCCTGAAGTTGTGATAAATGAAACTCCACTCCCAACTTAACAATTTATTTTAAAGACCTGACCAAAGTAAGCATGCTCACACAGCTTTGGCTTGGTGCAAAATCTTTATCATTCAACAGTATGATGCAGTTCATAATGCCAACATGAAATGTCTGTGTTTAGCCTTCTGTACAAAATCTGACATTCCCACTAATCAGTTTTTAGGAGGAAATCCTGGGCCCCATTAATGGCAAAGCTCACAGTGACCTTAACATTTATGTATGATGGAAATAAGTGAATCAGAGCAAGCTGACCAATTTTTCCATGGAAGCATGATTTATTAAATGATTATTTTATTCATTGATTCTATGATGCAATGAAATTTAAATATTTTAAATTTATTTTGTCCTTGCCATTATGATTATTCAGTGGAAAAACCTGTGAAAGCCAATCCTAGTTGTTAGGTTGGTGATTTTTCTGAAAACTGAACATAAAACTATCTGTGCAAGCCTAGTGTATAGATATTAATTGCAGGCTAATTGCAATGGAAATGCATGCAATACTTTGACTCTCCTTACTGTTGGGAGATTGCTGATAAATATATTGTGAAGTCTTTGAATTTCACTCCTATTCTAAACCAGTCATGAATTCCAACAAAAAATTTTTTGGGGGTTATGACTTATAAATGACTTATAAATACTCCCAGTTCACATGGGGAGGCATGTCACAAGATTTTCTTTCACCTGAGTGAAGGATTTGGATTTGTCCAGTTTGATACCCAACTTAGTTTATGTCATGTGCCACACAACATTGTGCAGCAGCAGGTAAACAATGCAGCTGCTGCTGCTGCACAACGTGAACTTTTAACTAGCAGAACTTAAATCCAGTGGGTGGATGATGATGAATTTAAAAAATTGTAGCCAAGTCAACAATTCACTAAGGTGATTTTAGAAATCTCTTTAAAAATTGGTATGGAAATACTTTGTAGAGAATGGCAAGGAAATGTCTAGGAGGAAAAACTGATTTGTTCCACCAGGTTATTGGGCTGAAATACCTATCCTCACATGTAGGAAGTGTCTATTATATGAAGGGAATTAAAGCTACATGTGAATAGGAAGGAAAAGATAATAGTCACAGAAAATAAAGAATGTACCTAAGGGTAGCACTACTGTTTATAATTGAAATGAAGTTTACTAATTTTCTTATACATGTTTTCCTTTATAAAGGGGAGTAGGAGAACTATCCAAACATTCTGAAGCTGTGGAAAGAAAATATTTCCTTGACATTTGTTACTCTGTTTTTTTGAGATTTTCTAAGCCTTCTGATGTTTATATTTTTGTAATGGAGTTTTTCATATATTTTTATGTAAATAATGATTGTTTAAATTCTTCTATGTAGAAGGAGAAATTTGATGGACTATTAGTCTAACCAGTGTGGTTGGAATGGTGGCAATGCCATCCTCCAATCCACTGTCACTTTTGGAATTCTATAAATGGTGAGGTCTGAAAAATAAAGTGGTCTTTTCCTGTTCCTGTTTGGATACTAGAACATCATGTTTGAGTGTGTTATTCTTGTGTCACAACCGTCACAGACATTCCTTTCAGTCTTTTTTCAGTGATGCAATGTTAGCTCAGTGGATGTGTCCTGGCCCCTGCAACAGCACTGGTCTGGTCTGTTCCCACAACTGAAACTCTCTGGTCACCTCTCCACATGCTTGTTACTGTATTTGTCATTGTTTACATGTCATTTATATTTCATGTAGCTGTAAATGAGCCTTTACTTCATTTAGGCTCATTTAGGTATGATGAAACGACAAACAATGTTCAGGTCTTTCAAACACAGGAAGCCAGGACAAGAAGAGGAGTGTTTAATAGGGTCTAAAAGGAAACAGTCTCCTTGGAAATGGAGATTTATTTACAAACACATCAAACAAGAGGGACCCTCAGGCCCTGGGGCAGAGGAAGAGTGCCTTTTTTTTCCATAAACATCATCTAACATCTCATATCAGACTGCTGGCAGGGGTAGGGTTGAACAGAGCTGTCCAGTGGGTCCTCTTTGGCTGACTGATAGTGGGTATGGTGGTGATGTTGCCCCTGCCAGGAGGGATGCCGAGGGCTGGCACCTTGTGCCTTTCTCATGGTATGGCTACAGGACACTAGTGGAAACCTTTGCTGGCTGGATCTCGGGTATGGTGGAGAATGCCTGTTTCTGCGCTCATGAAAAATATTTGGAGAATATCTGGACTCAGTTTAGGCAGGCACTTGGTGAAGATGGATATTTCAGAAAGAACATATATACTGGTGAGATGTCTTAAAAACAGAAAGAGAAGAATCTCATTCCAGACCAGGGGCTCAATACCTTTGAATTTTGAAGAAGCCCTAGTCATTAGCTGAGCTTTGCTGCACCAGCTCTCTTCTCAGCATTGGGACTTTGCTGATTCTTCTCCAGGAGTATCCAGAGGATTGGAGGTGCATGGATGGTTTAGAAACAGAGAGACCACTCATCTGGTGACTGTTCATCATAAATTGCAAGATGACTGGACACACTAATTGAAAACATCCAGGCTCAACATAGGTAACACACAAAAAGAAAATAAAAGTCACAATATTTGATTCTTTTCTGCCTCCCAGGGTTACAATGAGAATGCATCTTTTGTTCTGTTCTGCCCCAGAGGAGAGGGACATCAGGCTTTAGGTCACCAGACAGCTGTGTGTGGAAGGCTCTCTGATGCCAGTGCCTTCTAAGAGAAGGCTCATGTCCTCTGCCTCTGCTGTGCAACAGGCCTTATGGGTGTGAATACTTTCCATGAATCACTAAACCTGTCCACTTTTTTGTTTTACCTTTTCATTGTGTTTTGCTGCTGTTTTTTCTCCAGGTGTTAGACAGCAGCTGGGCTCAGACCAGGGGAGGTGACTCAAGAGGAACACTGAGCCGGGTGAGCTCTGGCTTACCACTGACGGAGCAGCCTCCTCTGCCTGACACTAACATCAGCATTCATCTTTGCTGGAAGCAGTGCTAGGGGTCTCCTAACAGATGCCAAAATCTCTTGCCACAGTCTTTTCACCTCTGCATCAGCTGGAGTGCCTGTACCCATCTTTGGGGCAATTGCTAAATCTGGATATACCAGCTGTTGGAGATGTAGCTGTTACTGTAGGAGGGGATGGCTCCCAGCTCAACATCCTTCCTTGCAAATCTCAACCTCTTCCCATCCACTGGCTGCATGGAGAGTTTTGCTTTGCTGGGGGCTGAATAAGTCCACAGTTTGGACCTGCATGTGAAATTCATCAGGCTGTGACAACTCAGGTTTTCAAGTGTTTTGACCACCTTCCAAGAGCCTTTCAGTGTAACATAAACTGATAATGAATTTCACAGAGGTGCAAAGGATGCAAATAAGCAACTTCCCACCTACTGCTACTGTCTATATTCATTAGTGAGACAGATTGCAGAGTGTCCACACAACCACATGAAAAATGTAAAATGCAAGCAGGCAGGAAAAAATTAAGCAAGTAAATTTATTCCCTATTTCTCTCTTTTAGAAAACAATCAAAATAGCTGCATTTATCAGTGGTCTGCCATTTTGCTTTCTCACTAATTACTTTTTTTAAATGGAAGAATCACTTAAAATGGTGTTGTATAGAAAATAGGGATATTTCAAAGCTGCACTTGAGATGAAGGGAAACTGAGAGTGAGTGTGATTCCCATTCCTACTGCATGCTGCCTACAGGACTGATTGCCTCCCAGTGGCAGCCTCTGAAGAAGGACAAGCTGTCCAGGTGCCTGCCCAGCCCTCAGGGATGTGCAGCACCCATCTGCCAAGGCTGTGATGCCTCCAGAGTCAGTCTCTATGGTGGGCTGCATCTTGGCCTCCAGGTATGAATGAAGATCAGGTATCACATCTATGTCATGACTGTCTCACAGCGTTTTTCATTTAAAATCCATCATGTATGAGAGTGATTTTTGTACTGCAGGTGAAAAATATTAAGGCTTTTTCACCAGATGGGAGGATCACAGGAGGACAGGGTGGGGATTTGTGATGGGACTCAAAATGACTGACATGTGAATGTTGCACATTCAAATCAAAAAGCTTTCAAATGAATCAGTGAAACCCTCCCCCCTTCTCCTCCCCCTNTGGAATTAATGGGTGATTGAGCCATCATCATCCTGCCAAGACTTAGTGAAGTATCGCTGTCAGGAGCTAGTGGCCATCTGTTCAGCAGACTTGTAGTAAAAAGGCATAAAGAAATTGAAATAGGGGAAAGCAGAATAAACCCACAACTTTTCATTACTTCATATTTTGATATTTTGGACTTAAAACAACTACATGCTTATGATTTTCATCAGAACATTTTTCTCAGACTATTTTAAAAGATGGTGTCATAAATAACCCTAATGAGATTTTCAGAAAAAGGCACTTTCTTTAGTTGGTATATAACCTACATAAACAAACCACAGACAAAACATAGCTGTGTGCTTTCAGTATTAGATTTTTTTTTTTCTCAAAGAGGAATTTGGAATTGTCTACATTTCTGCCTTTTGAACATTTTTTTTCTAATACATGGCCTGGTCAAACTTCACTCTTCAGTAGTGTGGCTTAATGGTTTCTCAAAGACTAAACCCACTACAAAGCAGCTTTATCATCCCAACCCAACTCAAGATACTTCCTAAAATTTAGGCATATGTTTTAAAATATATCCTTGTAAGGGAAACAATTCTAATAACAGGTTTGTTATGAAATGAACATACCAGCTGAGGTAAAACTTGTTTTGGTCCTTCCAGGTAAGCTCACTTGAACTTGTTGAATCAAAACAGAGTCCACAGTACCCTTAAATAAATATTATTTACATCTGAGGAGCAATATTCAGGAATGTCAGCAGTTCTAACTGACAATTAGAAAAGCATTGCCAAATCTGGGTAACAAATCAGTTATTAGTAGAGGAGTCAGACAGTGCTAATCTGTTCACCAGCTAGTCAGCACTTTCAAACAGCCTGTGGAGATGGCAGATGCTGTTTAATTAGCACAGACATCTCATCTACTCTTATAGTGATGCTGGGAACAGTCAGTGGTCAAGAAACCATGTTTGTCCCTTTGATTAAGAGAAATGTCTAAGAGTCCCCTTCTTCACAGCATGCTTTTCTCTCTTTGTTCATGTTGTCTTTTGAAGTTGCTTTGTTTTGGATGCCAAGCAGATTCCATCTTCTTCATTGACTTAGGAGATTGAGTTTTAAAAATAATACCAAATAACACCAAAATACCTGTCTCTTTGGCTTCCTGGGTGGAGAAAATGTTGCAATAATGTGTTTGGGACAGTGCAGTCTCACTAGGTATGCACAGCACAGCAAGCCCACACCCAGAGCACTGTTGGCCCAGACACCACTGCCTTTAGATGTTGCTGCTGAGGACAGGGACAGGGACTGGGGATGCTGCTGTGTGGAGGGACATCCTGGGCTGCACCTAGCCCATGGATGCAGATTGTTAGCATCTGGAAAGAAGTTGAGGTGGCTGATCCTGGGGCTTCTCAGCACAGGGAGGTCGGGGCCCTGGGAGGAAGGAGGGTGAAAGCAAGGCTGTGCAAGCACCCACAATGGCTGCAAGGGTTCCTTCCCCAGGGGCAGGGCACACCTCACCGTGTGCCAGGGCTTGAAGCACAGCCTGCGTGCAGCAGGCTGGCACTACCTGCCACAGTGGCTCTGTTGTCTCACCATGTCGGCCTGTTAATAGCCAAGGATGATTGCATTTATTCTTGACTGTTTAGCCAATGCTCCCTGCACCAGCAAGGCAGGGTCAGTTTCTGCACACGAGGCTTCTCCTCAAATCAGTGTTGCACCAGCCTCTGCTGGCAGGGAGCATGGGAGATGTGAGTGCAAATACACACATACAGGCATGCTGCCCACATGAGCCAGGCATGGGTCTTCCAGGAGCAAGGAGCAGCCCCTGTATCTGGGGAACTGAAGAAAAGCTTCTTGTTTGGGGAAATAGCAAACTCAGGAATTGAATTGCTGCTTTATGCAAATGCAAGCTGACAAGCAAGTGGTGAATGAAAGTTGTTCCCTAGTCTCCTTGCCCTCCCCAGACAGTCCATCCCAAGGGCAAAATTGTGCAGGGGTGACTCACAAATTCCCTTGCTAGGGAACACCCTCCGAGTTTATTTCCTTGCATATACCTGTATTGCAGCACCTGCAGAATGGGGTCTTGAACTGTACCCTATGGCTTAGAGGAAAAATAATTTCTTCTGATTCTGGATTATCTCTGGCATGAAATTTGTAGCTTGGAGTTTAATTCTCACTTGTATTTGCTGTCCCACTGCTGAGACTGCTACCCACTCTATCACATGTACGGCTGCAGTGACATTGAGGTCACCAATGGTGACAAGTGTGTCACCAAAGCTGTCTCAAGACAACTTGATAACTTCCTGACAGCACATAGCAGGGCTAAAGATGCTTCAATTATGTCCATCAATTTCAAATCCATTATTTCTTTATTCATAGCACAGTTAAAGTAATTCTGACAAGTCTGTTTAGTTTCAGTCCCATTTTTTTCATCCCTCAGCTCTCTTTGTTTTCCTTAGATACTTGAGTCAGATATCTGGGAAAGCTTAGACAGGTAGAATCATAGAGTAGTTTGGGTTGGAAGGGACCTTTTAAACACCACCTATTCTACCACCCTTGCAGCAACATCTTCTGCTGGATTAGGTGGGTCAAATGGTGGGTTAAGTATGACATGGTGTCAAGGTCATCACTAAAATATCCTTATGAAGCAATTACCTGGCTGAGAGCTCTGCAAATCCCTCTTCTGTCCAGCATGCCACAACTTCTCTGATGCAGAGCTCTAAAAAGTACCTCTAGGACTGTTTTGGTGTGATACACCTTATGGTTAAGTTGGCAATAAAGGCTGTGAGTGGAGAAGGACACCCAGTATAATCTGTTTGGCTTGAAGCTAACTGAATTTGCTAAAGGCAGTATATGCATGTGTGTCTGTCCCTGGAGCAGTTTTGCTCACCATTACTCTCTCTCAGGGCTTCTTCAATTCAATCCAGCAGTTTTGGATCACAGAATGAAGCCTTGGGAGCTAAGGTCTTCAGCAGTGTCAAATGTACATTTAATTAAAAGTAATAACTGCTGCAAGCTTACTCATGAGAACACATAATATTCAATATTACATTATCTCCCAAATGTTCCCTGTGCATTTATTATTTTCATTTTAACAGATGGATCCTTTAATATTTTAAACTTAGGAAGACATTTATTGGAATGCATGCTTAAGATCTGTATCAGCTAGAAGGTTTTTTGGGGTTTTCGGTTTTTAAAAATTGAAACCATATAAGTTCATGTGCATAAAAGATATTATTAATTTCCCCAACAAAACCCAGGGAGAAAACCAAACTCAAATCATAGGGTAGTTAATGGATTCAGATGGTAACCAAGACAGTTTTTTGTGTTTTTGCCTGCAAGTAATATATATATGTACTGTCCAAAAAGCTCTTTGTCCAAGAAAAGGGTTTATCTCTTTCTGACGGAAGGCCAGACTGACATAAATTGTTTCAGTGACCTTTTGCCCCATGATATTGCTGAATTATGTTGGAGTGCAGGTGGATTTAAGGATTTAGTAAAATGGTAAGCCCCTCTGACCTTAATTACTCTAATGCCTCCTTTAATCCCATCAGAGCTATGCAAATGAAATGCACTTCCTGCCTTTAGAATGAAGATTGCTCGGTGAGTTTTAAGCTGCAACCAGAGCACATAATGTTAAAATTGTAACGGGAAGACCTTCAGGCCACCTGTTGGTCATTCCTGCCTAGGTGTGATGCAGCACTGTGCTGGGAGAATCACCTGGCCAGCCACAGGGAAAGAGCTGTGGGGCTGCTTCATCTCTCCTGCCAATTGAGTTCATGGGGTGGACGCCCACTGGGGTGGGAACTCAAGCTTCATTTCTTTTGATCTACTTCCACACAAATATTTGGGGCTAACCTACAAGCTTATAGTGTGAAGGGCATATACATATGTGTGTATATTTGTCTGTGTGAGAGCAAGGCAAAGGCTATGAATATCTAAGGGTAGCTGCTGTGGAGACTGAGCACAAGCATTAATTTTGTTGGTGTTTTGTATGTCTCAGACTTAAATGCATCATCCTAAATGTTGCAGTATTTGTCCTCCTCCCTGTCCAAAATACTTTCACTCAAAAATATATATACAATTATCTTTAGTATTGGGCTGTTACAAACATTTCAGTGAATGTCCAGAGGTGTATACATCCCTCACCTTTTCTTGAGTACCACCACAGGAGGCAGTAGCCCATGCTCTGCCATACAGTGTGCCAGCAGCGACTTGGCTGTGCATGTAGGCATGTGCTTAACTCCAAATGGTTGCCTGTTCTTGCTGGCTTCAAGATCAATGTGCCAAGCAGCAGATCTGCTTGTGCCAGCACCAGGAAGGGCTGCTGCCATCCCTATGCCCTGATGTTCCTCCTGCACCAAGCAGGAGTGACAGACCCATGAGTTCCTGCCACTCACCTGCAGCATGCCAGCAATGGTCAGGGCATAGGCCTGCTGTGTGCTTTTTTCTTTCTTTAATGTGTCTCTCTTTCTACAGAGAGAGCTGGTGCATCGGGCAGTCGTAGATATGGCACTCCTTCAGTTCCTGTGTGCTTGGAGCAGGAAATGAAGCAGTGGCACTGCTATCAGCACCCTGGAACAACTGCTTCATCACAGGAGAATGCCTGGAGAGCAGTAAAGATCTCACCTGTGGGCCAGACACTTCTGTTTAATGGGCACCATTTGTGGCTTTGATTCGACTGAGGAAAAAACCCAAAAGGGATGTAACCTGTAGTTCATGCCATTTTTAGCTACTTTTCATGCCCGTGGTTTTGCTGAAGGCATTTGCTATTCAAAATTGGTTATAGAAGAAATCAGATGCTTCATAAAAATTATTGACCCAGTGATTGGGAGGGAATTCCTTATTCCAAACTTCCAACAGTCAAAGTGTATTAGTAACACTTAAATAACCACAAAGCAATGCACAGGAAGGTTTCCACTGTCTTGGTGTATATGCATAATGTATATGTATTTGTATATGTACAATTCCTAAAATAAGATTGTTGGCTGCAAATAGCTACAATTATGAGCTTATGATTAACTTCAGTAAAAGTTCTATCAGGATTAATTCAAATTCACTTCTCTTTAATATGTGAGGCCAGTATCTACTGGAAAATTTCTAGCAACGATCTGAATACAGATGACTAATTTTGCTTTACTGGGTCTAATTTTTTGCAGGATTTTTCAGTCATTACTCCAGTTTGGTGATCATGTTTAGCTTTGGGAAGGACAGCAAAGAAAATCTGGGAAATTAACTCACTACAGAGTCTGACACATGCTATGATCAAAGAAATACAATGCATGAAATTAAATGGGGAAGGGAAGGGAAGGGAA
>VZRH01006254.1:5544-50411 GCA_013397555.1 Urocynchramus pylzowi
AAAAAAAAAAAAAAAAAAAAAAAAAAAAGAAGCAGCCAGTATTTTGTCCATAAATAGCAACTTTCAATTTTTTGTCATGCTTGGTGTCTCCTGTACCCTTTCCAGTTCTTCAATACCCTTCCTGTGTGGTCTCCCTGTCCTTTTTGCAGAGTATAATTATGCTTGTATACGACATCCTGCAGCACTAATGAGGCAAAGAATGCCTTCCTCCCTCTCTTTTTAGAATAAACAGCACATAACGTGGCCAGCAGGACCAGGGCAGTGATCACCCCCTGTACTGGGTTCTGGTGAGGCCACAGCTCGAGTTCTGTGTTCAGTTTGAGCCCCTCAGGACAAAAAAGACATTGAGATGCTAGAGAGTGTCTGGAGAAGGGCAGTGAAGCTGAGGAAGAGTCTGGAGCACAGTTCTGAGGAGGAGCAGCTCAGGGAGCTGGGGTGGCTCAGCCTGGAGAAAAGGAACTTCAGGAGGGACTTTGTGTCTCTCTACAACTCCCTGGCAGGAGGGTGAAGCCAGGTGGAGCTCTTTCTAAGAGCTGTAGGAGAAAATAAGAGGTGGAGCAAGTTCAGAGGCAGACTTGTTTCCTGGCTCCCTTGCCCATTTTACATGATCCTGGCTACGACAAATCTCTGATTAACCTGCTGTAGATGCTTCATGGTGGCATTAAGGAAACTGCAGATTCAGTGGTGGGAAGGTCAAGGAGTGAAGGCTGGACAGCCCCCATGCATTTTTTCATACTGTGATCCTATTTATCTAAAAATCAGTGGCTGGACATACAATCAGAATAATAAGCTCATAAAATGTAAAATCTTTTGTCTGTATTTCCGTAACTACCAGAGAAATAATAAAATATAACACAGGTGTCCCTAAAGAGTATTCAGGAAACTCCTCTTTGCCCAAATATAATATATGTCACCTTTCAAAAAAATGCCTAGTTAACTTTGGATCTACCCCATCAGTCATCTACAGAGTTCATCAGTATCAGGGATACATTTCCTTGGAGTACAGGCATTAGGAATGCACAGGCCATCATAGATAAAATCTGAGGCTTTCTTGGAAGCCAGTGGAGAAGCAATTACCTTACAGATATGATAAAATAATCTGTTACACAAGAAGGTGTTCCTAGCAGACTAAGGGGGAAAATTTGTAGCTAACAGCTTGTACAACCAGAATCCCAAACATCACACAATGGGACATTGGTGCTTGAGGAAAAGTGTCTCAAAGCACGGGGTAGAAATGTGTATGTGTGGTGTGGCCTTCAGCCTGGATAAGGGGTACAATTATCACAGTTACAGCTCATGGAAATGAACCCCAAGGACCTGCTCATGTATGCAGGACATTCAAGTGGACAAGAGTTTGCAGTAATGGTATTGGGCAGGCGTGAAATGGTGTGGAGAGACTCAGCTTTGAGAGGATGAGCAATTAACTGTGTTGTAAAAATGACTCCAAAGTTTCCTGCTCCTACTTTTAATACCTCAACAGCCACCCAGTTTAGATAAATATCTCTAGTTAATCTGGAAATTAAACTAGATAATCACAGCCAAGTTAGATAATTCCAGACTCAGAAACTGTTCTTCATTTTTCCCAGATTAACCCACAGGGATTTAAATGGTGTTGCATGTTATTTTTAACTGAGTTATCACTAATCTCCCTCTATACTTTTTAGACTGTATATATTAAAGTCACACTGTCAGAAAACATGGGGACAGTTATATTCCAAAAATGAAAGACCTGACAAATGGGATGTAGGACTTATTTTGCCAGATCATGGTCATGTTTGGGCTCCTCCTACTTCTCCCACTTCACAACTTTATTTCTGTTATTTCTGTTAAATTCCTCTGCAAGAGCTATGGAGGAAATGCAGCCTTAAGAACCATGTATCCCTATGGCAGAGTTCTCAGTGAGTCTTGGGCTGAAGGAAGAGGTTGGTCACTGTAGGTCTTTCATCCACGGTCTTGGGATGGGGAAATTCAATTTTTTTTTTTTCACTGACTAGTTTTAGGAATCTTACTGACACTTCACACATGCCTAGAAGGAGTGACTGCTTTGTCAGCCATATAGAGGGACAATTGAAAAAAAAGGAAATCTCTATTTGAGGCTACTTCCTAAGTAGAGGTAGGTGACACTCTTATGCCTGGGGCAACCTTGAATCACTAGTTTTGAAGTTAAAGCACTGGAGGTGTAAATGGGTTTCTCTCCAGTAAAAAAAAGTAGAATCCCACAACCCCAGCAAGTGTGCTCCCAGCCCAGGTCAAGTGCTGGGAACAATTCGATTGCTGCACTAGGAGATGCAACCTAATCACCAAGATACCTTCCTCTCATGCCTAACCAGAGCTCCAGAGCTCAGCAAAGGACCTGCACAACAACAGCACAAGGCTGGTAGAGGCATCTCAGCATCTCTCTTCCTGGCAGGAATTCCTGTATCAGCCAAACTAGCAGAATCTGTTTGTTTTGGAAAACAACGGATATATCAAACATTCTGGCAAAGCCCAGGAGAAATGACAGTTCAATGATGTTGAAAAGAAAATTATCAGAGAAAGATTAATTTGTCTGACAGTATGTCTTTATGCTCTCCACTGAGGAAGAACAAGAGTCCTTTCATGCATATTGAATTTACTTCTGGTGTGAGTCAACCTCTGTTGGCAGGGCTCTAAGCGCTGCCGGTTTAGGAAAACGGGTGATCGCTGCTACCTGGCACCTGCCCTTGCACACCTCAGAACACCAAAGCTTTGCAGCCACTGCTGCTGCCACCAGCAATACTTGTTTTACACCATGGCTTGGGGCATAGCGTTCAGAACATCTCCTACACTATCCATCAAAACATGTGTCCGAGGAGGCAGATGGGACGGCCAAATGCAGGGCTGCAGGTCATGGAAAGCCCAGAGTCTGGCTCTGGAGATGGAAAGAGGGAAGGGAGTAAATGGTGCCTGTTAACAGGAGTGGCAATCCCGACCCATTTCTCACATGACTTTGCAGGTGAAGTACCCTGCACTGCTGGCTGGCTGCCTGGGGCCATCTCTCTCTGCAGGACACGGCAAAACTTGACCATGTTTTGCCACAGCCAGCCCGTGACTGCTGTGGTGTCACAGCTTGTGCAGAAGCAATAATCTCTGAACAGCAGAATGATGCTGTAGAACAATGTTCTACTCAGTGTCTGCAGCAGATGTGTATCACACACTCGCCATCCATTCTCCTTCCAAGACATCCATGAGCTAAAAGCTCAGATACAAAGTAATGCCCAGAAGTTTCAGGTCCTTTTTTCTCATATTGATAAGATGTCAAACACAAATGACAGTGGTATGGATTTTGCCTTATGCTCCTGATGTTCTGCACACCATTCTGGCAGCCCAAAGGTGGCAGGAACCCAATTGAACTCATGGGTTGCTTCTTTCCTGTGAGCAGACATGAAGCCACAGGAATGGGGTGTCACATTCCAGCTGTGTCACAGCTGGGGACAAGGACAGAGTCACTGGGGAACTGGTGTGTCCTGGTGTGGCTGGGCAAATAGGAGTGCCTCTTGGGAGGCTGCAGCAGCTGGCATCCCAAAGAGCAATCCCACTGCACACCTCTGCTGGCCTGCAGATCCCAGTGTCCAGTGCAGCAGCAACAGCTCCTATTTGCTCAGGCCAGTGAAGAGCATTTCTTCCATCACAGGGTTGTTTTGTTGTTTTTTTTTTTGCCAGCCTCTTTGTTGAGAGGGCAAACTGTATAGGCAGTAAAACTGAGCAACTTAACGTGAGCCTGTTGTTTATTTAAAGCATTGCCAAACTACTTCTTTTCCCTAGCATGAATTTTGGTACTGCTGGAATGAGTTGAGCAAATCTTCCCACCCAAAAGATGAACCAGAAACTGTCACAAGAGCAGGCATAAAAAGTTTGGCTAAAGTATAAGGAACCAAACAAAGAGGGTCTGGCACCTGGCAGCTTCAATAACTGTAGATGCCCTTCAGCTTGCTTGACCCACTACATCAGTCCATGCTGACCTCACTGCTCACCACAGAATTGAAATGCATTCCTCAGCCCAGAGCAGCATCACCTCAGTGAGACTAAAATAAAACCCACTGAAAGGTTTTATATAATACCAAGGCTACAAGATCTCTAATGTAGTTTCCTTATTGGAGGAAGAGCCAAGTACAGCTTAAATTCATTAGCTAATGGCCTGTGACAATGAAGGACAAAGACAATTATTATGCACATTTCCAAGCTGATTTTTCCTGTGTGAAGAAAATGCAGCAAATTATTGTTCTCCTATATTAACGTACTATAAAGGATTACTATCATATCTATTTCAAAAAATCCCTAGCTCTTTCAAAATGCAGACGAATGCCAGATAAATTTGATTTTTATAGATGAAAGCTTGGTGGAAAATTCAAGATTTTATTAGGCTATGGACAATCACATTACATTTTATATGATATGACAACTTCACTACTGAATCAGGAAATTGATCTCAGGACATTTTTTTCTACTGAAGGCTTACCAATTCCCTGAGTATCTCTCATGTATCTCAAACACTTAACCTTGGATATAATAGGCAGAGCCATTCTTAATAGCTGCTTGTCTTTATAGAAAAGTCAGAAAAGAAATACAACATAACATCATAGACTCATAGAATCATTGAGGCTGGAAAAGACCTCCAAGATCATCAAGTTCAACCTTTGACCAATCACCACTTTGTCAAGCAGACCACAGCACTGAGTGCCACGTCCACTCATTGGTTACTGTGTTCAACAAGGCACTTATTGCTGGTCATGAAAGGAGATCAGGCTGGGCAGGCAGGACCTGCCTTTCCTAAGGCCACCCTGGCTGTCCTTGTGCTCACACTCAAGATCTGCTCCAGAACCTTCCCAGGCCCTGAGGTCAGGCTGACAGGCCTGGAGTTCCCCAGATCCTCCTTCCAACCCTTCCTGTGGATGGGTGTCACACTGACCAACCTCCAGTCACCTGGCACCTCTGGGTCAGCCAGGACTGATGGTGAATGATGGGGAGTGCTTTGCTGAGCCCTGCCAGCAGCCCCCTCAGTACCTTCAGGTGAATCCCATTCTGCCCAACAGACTTGTGAGCATCTAAGTGGCACAGCAGGTCACTACCTACCTTCTGCTAGATCACAGGGAGTCTGTTCTGCTCCCTGTCCCTTTCTACCAGCTCAGGGGGCTGATTGTTCTAAGGATAACCAGTCTATCCTAATGTGAAAAGGGTAAATAATTTCACCACTTTCAGCAAAATGTGTGGTAGATCACACTCCACACTCCTTGTAATTTTTTAATGGCAAGGACATGTCCAATGGGAGGATGTGTCGCCTCAGTCTGCCAACTGCTGTAAATTCAGAGGAAGCTGTAGCAGCGTGGGGGTTTAGATGGTGATTGCTGCTACCTATTTCCCAATAAGCATCTCCTGTGGAAAAGCCACTTGGGTAAGTATTCAGGCAAGGCAGTCCACACACACCACACTCACCATGGCTAGCTGAAGAGGGCACAGGGGCCTTTTGTATGGTCAGTTCCAGCAAGGTTTACTCGAGCACTCTGAAGGGGAACCAGAGACAAAAGAGGGAGCATGTGCTCCGCTCGAGGTTTAAGTAGGGGAAGATATGGGGGTGGTACCAAGGGCAGGGCAAAGGGCATCGGCTTTCAGGGAAGATAGGGCTGGCCACCAATGAGGAAACAGGGAAAGGAGAAACCAGGGCAAGGTGGGACATATGGGGAAAGGAACTGGGATGGATCACTGTTAACCAAAGTCCATGAGGAAGACCTTTCTGTCCACCCAGATGGTAACTCTATGGTAAGTCTCTCCAAGGGAAGGCTCTGGGGATTTTCCTGAGGGGGAAGGAATCAGAGGATTCCAGAGGAAGCTGGATCCAGCCAGATCCACCATGGTTTCAGGGGCCCGTTCTGTACTCATGTATATGTGGAGCAGTTTGGCAGCTCTGGCAAGAGGCTGCTGTCCTGCACTATGTCAGAAAGGAGAGGACTGACCCCATCATCCACCAGCAGAGATGGCTTCCTCTCATTTTCATTTCTCACTGTCATTTTCAGTGGCAATTTGAGTTTTCCTGAAGCTGTGACTGCTTCCTCATCCCTTGCCCCTTTCCCAAAAGGTGCTGGATAACTGTGTCAAAAGACACTTTTCCCAGCATTTGAGTAAATGACCTACAAGTCTAGTAACACCAAGCAAGCTTTGCAGAGCAGCACAAAAGGCCTGGGTTCAGGCACAGCAATTTCTGAAGTTGCATATTCTGGTAAGCATCTACCCATTGTTCTCAGGGACCCTGAAGGACTACTCAGAAGCCTGCTTGGGGCAGCAACCCATCCTCCTTCCCCTCTGTACTCACTCCCAGTGTCATTCAAGGTGTTCCAGTTACTCTGGAGTTAACAGGGCTTGACAAAACCCCAAACTTACTCACCCTCTAGTGATAAGTGTGAGCAGGAAGCCTCCTTCGGCAAGGGCTTTGTAATCCATCCTGAAATGAAAAAAGCTGCAAGGGAATTCTGGTGTCCCAGCATGGCCTGGGATCTGCCATTACAGCTGGTCCACAGGCTTTGAGGTGTGCACTGCAAGACTTTACCCTCTTGTTCCCCCCAGTTCCACAACCCCACCTTTGTGTGTTTTCTCTTTGCAGCTGACACTTGCAGTATAAGCCACTGAGGCTGTAATAAAATGCTCAGCACTAATGATACATATGGAGTGTTACAGATTGTGAAATTCAATGTCATTTTTTTAGATGTCATAAAAACATTATCTGATTCCCAGTAGCCCCCAGAGAGACTCAGGAATATGTTTATATACTAAAATGTCAAAATCATAAAGTGCCTGCTTTTGCACTATTTATTTTTCATGGTGGTGAAGTAGTTATTACATGACATTTCATAAATACAGTGATTCAGAAATAATTAGTGTGCTGAATAACAAGCTTTCCACTCTAATACAGCACCATACATTTTAAACCCCCAATTTTCTTGAGGCACTCACACAGTCTAGCTTAAATACTACAAATAAAAGTGAATTTGGTGGGATGGGGGGAAGAACAATTCTGTTGCTGAGTTTTAGTTTCTTTTCCTTTCAGCGGAGGTGTACCGATAGTCACGACAGCAGGGTTAGGCAATGAGCAGCAGTAACTGTGTTTCCTAAAGGGCAGGGACAAAAGAGGCAGCGTGTCTCACTGTTATGACACAAGGGAGAGGTTCCAAGAGAGTATCACGTTAGTGAGATTAAAATTAACAAAAACGCTGAACAAAATCCTTCCTTGAAGGAAGGAGATGATTTAAAATTGCTTGTAATTAATACAGAAGAAACAACGCTGCACACAGCCCTGCTCCAGCCAAGGAGTCTTCCAGATTTTCACTGCTCAGCTTGTAATACTCCTACTTACTTTTTTTTTTTTTAAACACACAGTGGATTTTATTGCCTTTTTTAGCTATTAATATGCAACCAATTATAAATTGTGAGTTGCAGCACTGGATAATTTCCCTTCAAGAATGTTAAGCAGATTCTGTGCTGTATCAGGCCATGTGACAGCACAGCAACTACCATCCTCTCTCCCTTTTTTTTAGCAGTAATTTCTAAACACATGCTCAGCAGGAAAACTGGAGCAAGCCCCATCTTACGACCTCCTTGTGATGCTGTTTTTTTAACTTGCTGGATATTCTGCCTAAAAATAAAAGGAAAATGTAGGATTTAACTCAAGTTCTCAGGAGTGGAAATTCAGGTGAACAACAAGAAATAGCAGTAATATTTATTACATCTTGGAGGTACTTGTCTTATTTTCTCTCACTGCTGTTGTGCTGGCACCATATTCAAAGCTTCTTCTTGAGGCCTGTCAGAGGAGAGAGGGCAAATTTGAGGTGCAAGGTTAGAAAAATAGAAAGAAAACAGAGAAGGCAGTGTGAACTCTGATTTTCTGCAGACACAATGCACCTCACACAGCAGCACTGTCCCTGTGGTGAGGAGCCATTGACAGGTCCCAGGATGAGCTGAGCTGGAAGGGACCCACAGGGACCACTGAGTCCAACTCCTAGCCCTGCACAGCACCAAACCCAACAGCACCCAGTTGCTGCAGGTTTTGGCTGCACAAAAGTCCCCTCTTCCCCTTTTTTGTTTTTCCTGGGATAAAGTACTTGCATTAAAACCACCCTCCCACTGAGTGAAGGTATAATTATTGATAGTTATTGGTACCATTGCATTAATGACAGTAGTTGGGCCAAGATGAAGCTCAAGGCTGCTGGCTGAGTCTACACCAAGCCCAAGCAGCAGGAGCTGTTCCTGAATTTGAACATGAGTATGGAACCAGCAAACACACTACCTACAGAAGGAGCTATGGATGAGGTTGCACTCATTAAGTGTCACTGTTTATGCATGCTTTACACCTCTTTTCTGTTAAAATTCCCTTCACTGTGTGGAAAAATACTTCTTTACACTGAAATGGAAAAAATGCTGAGGTCAGGCAGTACTTTTTATTGTCCTGTGATTTACCATAATCACAGGATTATGGTAAATCACAGGATTATTTGGTGGGTGTCAGAACTGGATTTTGGCTGAGGCAATCCAATGCATATGGACCCTACATGCTAACACAAGCTCAGACATAAAACACCAAGCTGGGGCCAGAGCTGTGATATCTTATTGTCTTTGTCCAGAAACTGCAGTCAGCATTTATAATCCTTCACAGGGAGTTTCAAAACATCTCCAATGTTTGTGAGACCTAAGGCCATATTTGTGTGCTGCAGTGTCAGGGGAGCTGAGGACACTCCAGGGGTTTTGCTGCTGTGCTGCTTTGTGGTTTCCAGCAAGATGTTGGCGTGTCCTTTCCACACTGGCCCACTCAGCTCCAGAGATCCTTTCCCTCTCAACACCTTCACATCACCTTTCAATCAATAGCTATTAAAAGAACTTCCAAAAGTGTTTACAGTCCATCACAGTCTACATTTGAAGATAAATTCACAGTATTGAAAAAAAAAATCCACTCAATTATAAAATACCCAGATTAATTAATGGTCCTTGTTTGTTCTTTCTGTTTTATCCTTCACTCCCTCCAGCATTCATCAGAGGTCCAAACTGGTGCAAATGAACTTCTGAATGTGTGACAACACATCCATCTAAGAAACCTAATTCAGATGCAATTATTTTTCTTACTTTTCTTTATTCTTTTCCTTCTCAGGGTCCAAGAATGTTCATGGGAGCTTGCTAAGGGACCACTTTTATTTGCCTGTTTGTGTAAAAATAATCCATGTTTCCTTGACATGTTGAGAATACAACATGCCGGGAATAACTTGCATACTTTGGGAGGTCTTTCTGCTTGTGAAAGTCCAACATGCTTCTGGCTTTATCAGGAGGTCTAAAACATGCTTGTGGAACTTGAAAAAGGTCTTTCCATTTCCATGACTAATGCAGTCCATTTGTATGGATAGCTCATTAAATTAGCAAAAATGCTAAGTCTTACAAGAAGCAATTGCTCTCTTATGCAAAACACAAAATGTGTTCATCCGGAAAAGGGAATTTCACATCTCCTAGCTAATAGTGAAATAACAGACCATCACAAACTCCTTCCAGACTCTTCTCATTTGGACACATTCCACATCTTTTTCCTGGCCAGCATAAGCCTCTGGGAGGCCTGACATCTGCACTAACATCTCTGCAGTTCCAGCCCCAGCCAGGCCCAGATAGCAAAGCAGAAGCAAGCTGTGGGTAACAGCATTTATCTTCAGAATATATGGCAATATGTGTCAAAGAAGAATATCCTGGAGTCCTGATCTGAAGGGCTGCCATGTCCATAGGGCTGAAAGGGTTTTATGTAGCTTTTTTTTTTGCTTGTTTGTAGCATCTGTAAGTTGCAGTGTTGTAACTTTAATGGTAACATGTGGAGAGATAGTAAGGACTTAGACTGTTTCCCTTGCTACCAGCTCTTTAAAGAGTTTCCCTATGATGCATGAAAAGGTCGGGGAAGTTAGGGATGTTGCAACATTTTTATTAGGAAATTTATCTTGTAGGCAACCTGCTCTAATTTGGTTAATCTCCCAGTGATTATCAGAAAATATAATAAGTTGGGGAAACACATGGAAGCCTTGGGATCCCATGTGCTGTATGGTCACTTTTGCTTAGACATGTCCTTCTCAGCAAAGGAGTGACAGCACTTGTTAAAAGCATTTGTGGGTGGACTGAGGGCAACCTGGGAGCTGCACAGGCCCCAGTGCTCCCTCTGTGCCTGACCTTCCCCATGCAGCAAAACCCCTGCTGGTATTTCTGCCCAGACATTTATTTCTGTGGGCACAGAGGCAGAGATGGTGCTTGCAGTCACAACTACCTACAACTTTGGGCTGTGTGAAAATGAATGCTCCTCACTCATCTGCTTTTCAGCTGAGCAGATCTTGAATTTGATTGCATCCAAAGACACATCTGGTTGTAGCACTGCAGATGGGGTCCTTGAAATACCACAAAGACAAGGTGTTTAGGTTAAGAATACTCTTGTTATTAAAAAAAAATATTGAAAGTCCTCAAGTGTTTGTTTAAAGAAAATAATTTTCATTAAAATGCTGGCACAATTTCAAGCAATTTATTTTAATTTTGAAGTGTTGAAAATGCCCTCAGATAATTTCTGCAAGCATTCCAGAACCCAGAAGTGATCATAGAAAGCAAGTCACTTAAGAAATCAACTGCAGAACTAAAATTCATTTCCTGTTTTCTAAGAAAACAAAAAAAGGCCCAAAGCTCTTAAGTCTTTCTGAGAAAGACCTTCTCACAAGAAGTTTTCAAGCAGGTAAGCCTGGTTTGCCTTTTTTCCCCTAAACAAAACAGAGCTGCACATTCAGAAAGCTTCCAAGAACCACACAAGACATGAATACAAATAATTTACTGGACTTTGGTACCAAGTACACTACTTTAAGCATGGCTCAATTGGACCTGAAAGCAGTCTAAAATCACTGCATTATTATTTTAAAGATGCTCAATGATGCATATTTTACAACACTTGTGCTCTGAGTTTCATCAAAGCAGCAATCTGACTATTACATATTAGGATTTTATCTAGGTTTACTAAAGCTTCAGTTCATTGACCCTGGGTGGAGTACAGCTCTTTCTCCAAAGAAACCAAGTGAAATTGTGTCTCCAGCCCACTTCAGAGGAGTGAACAGCCCCCAGGCAGGCAGATTCTTTCACGGAGGTTTTGCTACCAGCACCATTTGTGACAAGATGTGCCTCCATCCAGCAGGGAGATGTTGCAACTTGCTGCAAGCACAGCTGTTGCCTCATTTTGGTTTCAAGGAAGCAGATTCTGTAAAACATTCTACTAGGAAAGTTGGTTTCCATTTAGAAAGGAGGAAAAAATTTGAAAAGAAAAATAAGAAAAAAAAAGAAGACAAATATTCATCTGAGCAGGCTTTTGAATGCTCTCCTTTGTTAACTAACACAGTTAACAGGCCTGAATATGACAACAAGCTTCCCATCAAGAGCATCCCAAACAAGAACTTCAACAGAACTTTTCTATCTCATAGAGCCATACAAGCTTCACAAATTTTTTTAGTTTTCAACAGTTGTTTTTTTTTTTTTTTACTAGCAATTCCATGCCTCAGGGGCTTGATGCTTCCCCTGGGATACCAAAAAGTGGCCTTTATTTTGTGGGAGAGAGTTTTGACAAATTAGGCCATTTTAGGTATTGATAAGAGGCACATAAAAATGTATATCCACAAAATGCCTATTTAGAAAAGGCAGTCAACAATTTATATTTTTTAATCTCACCACCATTCTCTGGATTTAGTGTCTACCCCATTTTTTCAGTTCTCCACAGTAGCTTTTTCTGGGTTTATCATATCCTCACATTATCAACATCCTCTTCATCAGCATATTTACATGAAGGCAGGTAAGACATTAGAGAGAAGTTAGTTCACTGTTGAATCACTTGATGTAAATTACTCAGGGTATTAATCCTGATGCATGTGGGCTGGGAAGAGGGAAGAGAAGACTGCTTTATTGGGTTTGGTAGTTTTTCCTCCACTGTGCTCTGCACATGTGGTAAGGCAAAGGCAATAAATCAGAACAAAGGCAATAAAGGATGAAGGCTTTAGGGAACATGTGTTTTAGAGAAGAAACTTGGCTCACCACTAAAGCAGCATTGCCTTATAACGGATGTTTAAAATTCAGATGTGGAAAGAGACTGACAAAATTATATAAATACAAGAGACTTGCAGGTCTGTGCAGCTTTTGACCAGCACTGCAAGCCATTCCATGTTTGGCAGCCCCTCCTGGGCCTGGACAGGCAGGTCCATGCTCCAAACCAGCAGCACTGCAGCACTGGTGGCAGCATAGCCCATCCCAAAGCAATACTGCAATACATTAGGTTCAGACAAAGCATTAAAGAATTCAGCCCAACCCAGGCAGCTGAAACATTGTTTTCCAGGACCAGAGCTCTCTCCAGCTGCAGTTGACAGACCTATTGCAAACCCATGTCAGCCAGGAACACACTGCTGGAGGAGTCACTCGCCATGCCTGGGATCTCTACAACCCTCACACTGCACTGTCAGGGCAGCAGCTTCACACAGCCAGGAGGACTCTGCTGAAACTCTGTTCCCAGCCCTGTGCAGGCAGAAACTGCTCAACAGAAGTAAGAACTACTTTGAAGCAGGTTTGCCAAGGTGTTTAGAAACCCAGACATGAAGAGAGGTGCCCATGAGGTTTCCTAAGGCCTCCAAGTGGGTCAGGCTCTTCAGACTCAAGCCCTGAAATGGGAATTTTCCTTCTCCCTCCCTCCAGTCTCCCAAAGAACTCAGTGTATTTGGTTTGCATGGCAAGGTGCTGATAGGATGCGGGGCTGCAGGAGTGTTTCTGTAGGAGCTGCTGGAAGCTTCCCCCACATCCAACAGGGCCAATACCAGCCAGCTCCATGACAGACCTGCTGCTGGCCAGAGCTGGGACAATCAAGAGTGAAACTAATTCCTCTGTGACAACATTTGTGAGCAGGAAAAAAAAACTAGTTATTGGGCAGACATAACTGCAGCCAGAGAGGAGAAGAGTGAGAGGAACAGCTCTGCAGACACCAAGGTCAGTGGAGAAGGAGGGGGAAGAGGTGCTCAATCCACCACACTTTTGAAAGGCCAAGAAGTGCCTCTCTGCATGTTTGGGCACCCGAATATCTCTGCAGAGAGTTTTACATTTCATGACCCTTCCCCTCTTCCTGTGGCCTGCCCATGGGACTCCCAGCCAGGCTGGTGGCCAAGGTCAGCACTGGACTGACCAGTGCTAAGGGCAGTAAAGCAATCTGGCTGCTGGCAGGACACAAGAAATCCCAAGAGGGTGACAGGGCTCCTGCTTGTCTGTCCTGTGCCTGCTAACCTCTGAGGGTAAATGGTCTCTATTTCACTTAATGCAATAGCTTTGCTTCCAGTCTTCTGCCAATACACTTTAGGCCAAGTAGTCTAACACTAAATGTATCCTACATACACTTTGTTGTGATATTAGTCTGCCTTTCCAAATTTCCCTCTTTTTTCATGCTTCATCCATCCCAAGCTTAAATCAAAGCAAAGCCCAGATTCCAAGAACTGAGTGGTGACTAAGGTGGGGGCTGTGAAAAGGAATAGAGGGAATAGAGCTATAAATGGAATCAGGGAAGCATGGCTTGGGGTGATTAATGAGCTTACATCTGTGACGAGTGCTTACTATAAACAGCAGGTAGAGAAGCAATGCCAGCAGCAGAAAGTGCTCAGGAGCAAAGGAGATGGAGCCATGTCCCCCCCACATCAGCAGGGACCCTCCTTAGTGGGGCTTTGGGGGGGGTGCACAGCAGCATTCATAGAACCACTGGGGAGCAGCATGCATCCTTGTGGGAACCTGGGAGAAAAGAGGGATTCAAAAAAAAAAACAAATACAATTCCTTTCCTAGTGGTAAAAAGCAAAGTCCTGGCTAAAGGTGCAGCTAGCAGGTGCCTGTGCTTTTACGCTCCTTCCCTGGGATTTTTCTCTAGCAGTGAGTATCCTTGGTGCCCACACTGCCTGCCAGGTTTGCAGCTGCCTGGCACACAGGGCAGCCCCAGTGGGGTAGAAAGAGAAGGACTTTGGAAAGATTGAGGGACTAATGATAAGGGGAAATGCAGTGCAGCTTGGAGCAGCTGTCCTGCAGTATTCAATAGGATCCCAGCATTATCATTCCTAAGGAAAAACATGCAAATGGAGCCTCTGAAATCCTCTCGCTGGTTTAAAAACAGAAAAACACAAGCAAAGAAAAAGTTTCAATGGAAAACAAAATCAAAATCCTCCCCCCACAAAAAAAAAAAAAAAAAGATGCTTCTTAATATTATATTGCAATGAAAACTGAAACTTTCTCCTTGTTCTCTGTTCCATGATCCACTGATCCATCCCTCTTAGGAAAGCTCAGACTACGGTCAAGTTGTGAGAAAATGGAGAATAGGCAAAATTGGAATTCCAGAGGTGGATAGTTGTGGATAAACTCAATGCAGACGTTTTTTAATAAACTGGCCAAGACTGAATTATTGTTAAAACAAAATATCAATTTTAAACAGTGAAAATAGAAACTGTATAAACCAAGCTACTCAGAGTTTTTAAAAAAAAGCTACTGGGTTACTCGACACAGGGAGTTCTGTGAATAACTCCAGCCCACTCTCTTGATTTTCCCTTGTTTCAGTACAGAAAAAGTTTCCAGTGCTTGTAGCAACCAACTCAGCTCACTTTGTTCTTGCTGGGCAGTTTTTTGCAGCAGTGCAGAGCAGATGCAATGGGGGTCAGGATCTGATCCCCCACATGCATAGTTTTAAAGATTATCATTCAGCAGAAGCCACTGTGAGGAAGAAAAAATGCTAAGCCCAGAGCCCGAGTTATTTCTCTGACCCAGAATGCTAACAAACATAATATTTTATTTGGCTGGTTATAGAAAACATGTGGCAAAGCCTCCATTTTTGGGGAAGGTTTGTCCTGTGGCACAAAAAGGAAAGAAAAGTAACTGAACTTTATTCTGCCTGTCTCTGCAATGCTCTTCCCTACACCCACATATGCTGCTCTCACCTGAATTTTAATTCTGGATACATATGATAACTGTATTTACTCTGCAAAAATACCAACAAGGTCCCAATCAAAGATTAACATCAAATTAGGTGGGTGCAGGGTGGGTGCAAACAGGAAAGCATCCCCATGAAAAGATTATACTCCAAGCAAAATGGGAAGGTTCAAGATGATCAGTTATTCAAAATTACATGAAAAGTAGCAAGTTCAGGACAGATTTGAACAGCAAAACACATTCCCCAGTGTCCTACTGTGTTCAGCAGCAGCAAGAAAATTGTTCAGTGCTCAGGTGTCTTAGACCTGAGTACAAGGCTGAGGGACCAGCCTACAGGACCTTTTGGGGCTTTGTAATTAAAGTTCCAGTTCCAATTCTGACCTAGCATCAGTCCCCAAATATGGTCTTTCCCCTGTAATCAAACAAACAAACAAAAAACCCAAACAAACCCAACAAAAAAGGAACAATTACTCATTTACCCCCTAGCAACCTTTCACTTGTCAGTGAACTCCACCAGCATTGGAAGGGGAGCCAAGGGGTGAGAGACATTGCAATGCACAGGAGGAGCACAAGAGGGTTGTTTGCTGTTTTCCCCATCCTGACAGCTGTTCCTGATGTACCCAACCCTCTACCCTTCCTTAAAAATGTTGTACAAAGGGAAGGGTCCTTTTCCCAGCAGGGCTAGGAGGGTTTTAAGCTGCCAGCCAGCTGGGTGAGTGTGAATCCACTGCAGCCACAGGAGAGGAAGCTCAGGCTCCCATCCTTCCCTCAGGAAGGCTGATGCTGTGCCAGCACACACAAAGGGTGCACACACGTGTTCTGTACTGGCTCAGCTCCAGGGATGCTTATTTCCAGCTGAGGAGCTGTATCAAGCACAGTAGGAGATAACCTTTCCAGCCTTTCCATCTGTTCCTGCAGACAAAATGGCATAATAAAGATGTTTCTAAACACCTCCAAGCAGGTGGAGGGTTATGAAGTTGGGACAGTGAAAGCCATTGCCCTACTTCCTTCATCAGGGGCAAATCCTTTAGCTATTCCCTAAAGCCTCTCCTCAACTAAGCCACCACGGGAGCTATAACTCACCTTCTCCTTTTCCCCTGGAGACTGAGCACTGCCCCCGCAAGCTCCCTTTGTCCATCAGTGAGGGACAAGCCCTCTGTTAGGGACACCTGCAGTCAGCACAGCACATTCTCAGTGGGTTTGCTAATCAGGACATCAGTGATGCCCCCTGCGCTGGGAGCCTGTGACTCAGCTGTGGGCCCGCTGCCACTCAGCAGCTGGCACTTGGCACTGGGGCTGTGTGACTCAGGCTGGCAGGAGTCTTTGGAGATGCCTTCCCCTGATTTATATCTGCAAGGGATCCTTTGTGTTCAGACCCTATTGTTGGTGTGCCAGCCTCACTGTAAAAATCTGGAGTTAATAAACTCCACTTTCTGATCCCAGCAGCTCTCTCCAGGATGCAGCTTTGTAGGGCTGGCAGTGCTTGCTTCTGCTCCATCAGCCAGCACAGCTGCTGATGCCTTTTACCTTGCAAAAATCCTGTGATTTCACACATGGGCAACCCCAGGGAAACCCCAGGCTCACAGTGCCTGCTAGTCTCCCTCTGTCTTCCTCCATCTCCTTATCCCTTTTGGTTTGGAGTTTGGAGCCCATGGTCTTGCAGCCCTACCCCTAACTGCAAGAAGCCTCTTGGCACTACCAAGCTGGGCTTCCCCCAGGAAATCAGAAAATTTCAAAAAATGAAAAAAATATTAAAAAGATGGAAGTGTGAGTTCACTTATGGAGCTGTATAAATAACGGGACCATCTCTACTCCTCTCCAAAACCAGTGACATTTTACAGAGGGCAGAGGGACTCACACATGGCACTGCAGCCTTTCTTCCATGGCAGATTTGTGGCTTGTTTGTGGGTTATCAGTCAAAAACGGTGGAAGCAACGTTCACTTCTCAGCAATCCCATGGGACAGGTATGCTTTGGAGCTGGCTACATTCCAGCATAGGGATTCACTTACTTTAAGCCACATTTTTGGTTTGTATAAGCTGGACTGACATCAGTGGAGCTACACCAGTTTACATCAGCCCAAGCATACGGCTCCACATTCTCAGGGAAGGGAGCTCAGTTCTGGAAGGTTTTGAGCAGCTCCTTGGTGCTGCAGGCTAGATGCCCCTAAAGACAATGAGCCCTGCCTGGGATGTGGGAAGGCTCTTTTGCTTTGTGTGACTCTGGAGAAGAAATGAGGAAGTTCTCCTCACAGTGAATGACAATGGGAAAACAAGAGGAAACATCCAGCAAATAAAATAAAACACTTTAGGACTGAAACTGGGAGCTGAGGCTGGAAGAAAGCTGGAACAGGTTCCAGAGTGCCCCTGATGCACAGGGAATAGCAGGATCAGACTGTGACATTCATCACCCCCATGGGACAGATACAGGGTGTCAACAGCTTTTCCTAGGAAGAACTGAAAGGATTAAAGCACTTCCATTCAGACACCCAGAGGAAAATGGGCAAAGGCAGGACAGCCATGCGTGACTGTAATTAACACTTCAGTGCTGGTCCTGTGCAGTGCCAGGCACCCAAGGTGAAGGGATGTGTTCAGCCTCTGCCTTGTTCCTGCCAAACTAACTAAGGCTAAATAGGGCTTACAGCCATCCTCTTTCTCCAGCCCTTTGTGGAGATTTGCTCCTCAGCAAATCCCTCTTCCAAAAACTGACAAAAATCTATGTGTTGAGAAGCTTGGAAACTGGTGTGAGAATCAGGCAGAGCCATAGAGCAATGCTGTACATTAAATATTGTGATTGTCTGCTGGAACATTCACACAGGGACAAGCAGCACTCTGCAAAACAGGGTTCAGCAGAAGTAACCCCAGCTACAGCAGGAGAGCATGAACCATGGAGATTAAAGGCTGCTGCTGTTACAATAAAACATAGGCAAGTACCATAGGCATCTCAAGAAAGATTTTGGCAGAATTTGGGTACCCTGGTTGAAAACTGCAATCTGGGAGCTCCATATTCCCACTCTGTTGCTGCCTAGCCCTGGAGGTGCCTGAACTTGCCCGCTGCCTCCTGTTTTGACTCACTGGACGGCTGTGAAGCTGCTCCCAGGTGTGCTCAGAGCTGCTCCCATCCAAACATCCCCCTCTAGCTCTCAGGTGAGCGCTGCCGTGCTCTGGCAGCAGGGCCAGCAGTGCTGTCCCCATCCCCAGCAGGACTCAGCCAGGGAGCTGCAGCGGGAGCACCACAGTCCCCCAGGCAATGCCTTTTGCTGCAGCAGCACGAGAGGCTGGGCTGTCCCTGGGAACACCCCTGTGCTGCCCCAAGTAGCTCTCATCCTCTCTGCTGCCCATCCTGTGAGGCACCAGGAGCTCCCCAACAACCCCTCCAGCCTCCCAGCCATGAGCACAGACAGCAAGAGCTGCTTTTCCCTCCTTCCCAGGGATGCCACAGCATCCTGGATGACAGCAATGATCTGCAGCCTCTTCCCTACCCTGCAAAGATGCCAGAGTGCCATAGGCTGGGGACGACTGTTTTTTGTCACTTTTTCAGTATAACCCACGCTTGAGGCAGAGCTTTTTTTGATAAATTGCACATGCATTTCTCCTCCTGTCCCGTTAACAGCTTGGTTTCAGAGAAAGCACAGTAAGTGCCTGTGGTAAGTAACTGCTGAAGCCCAGTTCCCCCCACACTGTCAGCCTCTGCAGTTTTCCCAAACACAATCAACAACCTGGCCTAGGGCTTATCTACCCACTTCCAAAAGTCTTAATCTGACAAGTAACCATGCATTAATCACTGTTAGACTTTTGTTTCTGCTTCTCTGCAGGCATCTGTCAGGATCACAAAGAATTAATTATTGCACTAGCCGGGATACAGAAGCTCAGCCCCTCTGCAGACACTCGTGGATGTTTTGTGATTCCTTCAGCAACCACTTCACCTGTCCTTCCCCTCCTTCATTCACCACTCACATTTCTAGCCCTGGATATCTGCTCTCTCTTGTGTAAGCAGGGGTCCTTTTCCAACCTCACAAGCAGCACTAAAAGAGAGGATCACCAAAATCCTTCCCTGCAGCATTGTCCCTAATTGGGCATCCTGGTTTCCAATTCATTTAACCATGAAAGGTGCCTACTCTCTCCTTGGTATCTGCTTTTATGTGGTTCACTTCTAACCTTCCATCCACACAGCACTCTAGAGCATGCAGTATTCAGGAGTATGAAGCATCCTGCTCAAAATTAAGTGACCTTCCTTGCAAAGCCTGCAGGATGGTGACCAAACACCAGAGCAATCTCTGGGAGGCATCCAAGGTCCACCTCAGCAGACAAACCAGCTGCATCACTTTGCAAAAGAGCCCTGACAGACTGAAATATACTCCCCTTTTACATCTCGAGAGCCTGGGCCCAGCTGTCCACAGGAAGTGACACCCCCAAGATGTCATCAAGGGTTCATCTCCACGTGGAAGCTGTGAGGGTTTATGGACACTGGTGCAGCACAAAGAGCCTCTGGAGCTGGTACAGTTTGACACAGTAAAGCTGTCCCACACACAGAGGCACAGCTGCTTCCAAAGGCAAAAGGAGTTAAGATACACCTATTTAAAATATTTTTTTAATTATAACTTTTCCTCAAATGCAAACTACTTCCATGAACAGGGGTTGGACCTGCATGTCCTGAGCCTTCTCTGCAGCAGCAGCCAGGAAAGTGCATTTGACCACCCTTCACTGCTGAGCACTGCCTGAGGAAGCCTTTGCCCTCCCTTCCATGAGAGTTTCTGTGCATGATTCAGCAGCCATCTACAAAAAGCAATTCAGAAGATGAATGAGTTCACTATGACAGAGGGGAGGAACACAAGACAGCATCTCTCTGGGTGCATGGGGGACGTTTCAGCAGGTGCTTGGATCACACAGATCTTTCCATTTCTCAAACATATCCCAGGTGCTGGAGTTGCTTCAGTTGTTTTCCTCTGTAATAAAGGCCTGAAAAGCATAAATAGACAAAACCAAGCAGGAAATAAAATCAAGTACTTGTATGTGATGCAGTAGCTTCTTTCCAATAATCTTGAAGTGTGTAGGCTTTACAGAAGGAAAATACTTGGCACACCAGCACAGCATCATCATGCTGCCAGTGACAGACCAGATGATGGAAGTGTAACTTGACACAAGAGTACCTTTTCCTGATGGGAGATTTAGCTTACAGCTCCTTCCCAGAGATAAATCTAAAGCAGGAAGGTTTCTTTCTCCCAAAACTGGAATTCTCTGAATATTACACTGCTGGAGATTTAAATGTTTTATTTATACAGGGAAATTTTCTCCTGTAAAGAAACTCCACAAGTTCCTACAGCCCCAGCATTGCAATTGATCCCCATCTGCTGGAACATTGCTGGAATCAAATGTTGCTCCAGCCAGGGCTTCCTGGCCTGCTGTGCCACTCAGGAACCTCTGAGAACATAGTTGAGTCTTCTTAGAGCCTCACTTCTCATATATTTCTGAATTTTAATGGACTTGAGTGGTTCCAGCTGCCAGCTGACACTGCAGAAAGGACAGAGCCAGACCAACCCACACTCATCCCTCCCCACCAGCAGGTCTATTTGTGGTCCTGTGCAGTACCAGAAATAAACTGCTTTCCTTGGAGAGACCCACAGACAAGTGCTGGGCTCTCCACAGAGGGCACAGCAGCCTCAAAGAAACCCATTTCAGCTCTGGTTTCAAAGTGCTCACCAAGGGGTTTCAGAAGGCTGGAAGTGTCCCCGGGAGTCGTGCTGAGGTGGGAAGAGGAGGGAGGTAAAAATTAAATTTGTGTCCCCTCCTCATCCTTGGAAAGCAGTCCTTCAGGGTATGCCAGTTCTCTCTCATCTCTCCTCTTCTAGCTGGAAGATCCCAGCCTCACAAGTGCAGTGCTGAGTCTATTTTAAATGACTCATTAATGTTTGCACACAAATGCCAGATGCTTTCTTTTTTACATAAACAAACAAACAGCAACCTCAAACACCCTCTGAGAGATGGAACATTTTTTCCTACAGTGAAGGCCACAAGTAGTTGCTTGTTCAAGACAGTGGAAGAAGGTTCCTCAAAATCCCACTTTATGAGCATTTCTCCTCCCTTCCTCAGCCCTTCTCCTGCCATACAGGTGGGGACTTTGGAGAGGGATGGAGGTTATTTCCTCCTACAGCACTGAGGAGGAGAGGATTTTGGAGGACAAGAGCTGAACATGTGGATTGTGAAACCAATACTATTCTATTTATCATCTGTATGGCAGTTGTCTTCTGTTAAGTGGGCAGTTTTCCTTATCTCTTCCACAACCACTCCTCCCTCCAGGGAGACATCTGCTGATAACAGGCTATTGAATGTCAATGCATGACTGATAAGAACTTTAACATCCCATTGTGAGATGCTCCGCCCAGAGGGAGGAGCCAAGCATTCCTACACAGATATAGCTGGGAGTCTGGAGAGACAAGACAGCTCTTGCTGGGTTTCACTCAGAAGGAGAACTCCCCCTTTTCAACTGGATCAGCAGAGGAAGATCTTCACCTATCCTTCGATAGGATTTTCCTGCTCCAACAGAACCACGCCTGAGGACTGAGTCCAAGAAGACTGCAGCCACAATTCCAATTGGACTGAGACTACACCCTGACCAACCGGGTGTCAGGTTGAGTTCTGACTCTGTCTGTGTTGTTTTAATCTACTACATTTATTTATTTTATATTTTTATATTTTTTGCTTCCCTAGTAAAGGACTGTTATCCCTGCTCCCATATTTCTTGCCTGAGAGCCCCTTGATTTAAATTTTATAACAATTTGAAGGGAGAGGGTTTACATTCTCTATTCCAGGGGAGGCGCTAGCCTTCCTTAGCAGATACCTGTCTTCCAAACCGAGATAACATGGCTGACGGGCTCACTTAATCCCTGTGGTTTCCCAGTCCTGCCAGTCCTCAACTTTGCTATACTTCCCATGTTCTTTTTACCATGAAAAGGGCAGTGTTACACCAGAGATAAACAGTGGAGGCACAGAAATGGGCAATGACAGAGTTTGGAGGCAAAAAACTCCGATTCAAAATTGCAGGGAAGGTGACACCAGTGGGAATTGGTATCTCTCTGCTTGCTCCACAAGTTTTACTGCCATGTGCCAGCTGTCAGGGGAAGGAAATGCCCACTGCTCCATGCACACACAGCATCCTTCTTGCAGGGATCTGTTCACACACACTGAACTAAACCCACATCAGCAATTGCTATAAAATTTTAAATAAAGAAAAGGGAAATGTATATTCCTTTTATGTCCTGCGCAAAGGCACTGGCTACTGAAGGCAAGAGAGATTCAGGTGAGCGCTCCATGAGATGTGACTGGAATATGTTTCCTCTGAAGTGCTATAATCAGAGTAGTAATGTATTCCCTTTTTTTCCCCTAAGACTGGGAAAGCACATTTTAGTGCCTGCCACAAGACTGTCAGGATCAGCATTTCAAGTAGCAATTCAGCCTTTATCAACATTCAACAGCATTGTAAGTCAGGAATAATTAATATTACATTAACATAGAGTTATCAGAAAAGGTAAGACTGTAAGTATTCAGCATCAGATCCATTTAGTATTTCCTGCAATAATGCCATCAGCAGGGAGTATTTACCATAAATGTTGGCTTCAGAGGGAAGCAGGAGCAGTTCATGTGTGCCACCTCTGTACCTGCCACTTCCCAGCTCTTCACAGCTCTTCAGTGCACTCCTCAGAGCATCATCCTGCAAAGCTGATTCACGTGTCAAAGCAAAAACAAATAATGCTGTAAAAACCACAAACACTCTGCTATGATATCTCCAAGATGAATATAGGGCTAAACTAAGATAGACAGGCAGACAGATAGATAGATCATATATACAGTCCCCAGAGAAATGACAGATGAGAGTCATGGAATGATATATACAGAGCCATATTTTTGTATTTATGCAGACATTTATATGTGAAAGGATACGTAAAATCATATTCATACCACCAGGTACAATAGGGAAATACATTGTGGCTCTTACAGAAACTGTTTCTTGACTTTTCAGTGGATATATCAGACAGTATAGCATGTACTGTGCTTAACCCCAACAATATACATATATATATTTATATAAAAATACATAAATTGATATAAATCCAGTCCAAGATTTTTTCTCGTAACAGAGGAAGACAGCTAATTGCCTTAACATCTGGAAAAGATGTCTTTCAGGACAGTCAAGGGGCCTGATTCCGGAATTTCTGTTCCTTCCATCTCCAGGGCTATTCTAGTACAGCCAAAAGGAAAGGGAGCCTGAATGAGAGGTTTGGCTGAGGAAGGTTGCACTAAATGTTTAGTGGGATTTTCAAACATGCCAAAGTTGCTACCTTTCATTGCCCAGGAGTGAGGTGGCCAGGCATGCTGGAAAGTCTCTGTACTTGAAGGCTCACTTGTAACAGCATGGGAGAGGTGAGAGAGTCAGAATCCTACTGAATTTCAGTGGAACTGGGACACCTGGATCCAGGAAGTTCCAGCAAACCCCTGCATCACCAAGCACTCCCCATGCTGAGGGCTGGAGCACCTGTCCTGGGCTCTGTCCTTGCCCCAGCCTGGTTGGTCTCACTGAGCTCACTTGAGTCCCAGAGCCACAGAATGGTTTGGGTTGGAAGGGACCTTAAAGCTCACCTAGTTCCAACCCCCTCCCATGGGCAGGGACACCTCTCACTCAGCCAGGTGGCTAAAACCCCATTCCATCTGGCCTTGAACAGTCCCAGGGATGGGGCATCCATAGCTTCTCTGGGCAACCTGTTCCAGTGCCTCACTGCCCTCTGAGTAAGGAATTTCTCCCTAATATCTGACCCAACCCTGCCCTCTGTCAGTTTAAAGCGATTTTCTCCTATCACCACATGCCCTTGCCAAAAGTCTCTCTCCAGCTCTTTTTCCCCAGTGCCACAGACAGGGGTACAAAGAACAGGGAACAAGGAACATGGAATAAACCTTTGCTCTGCAAGATAAGCCCCAAAACCCAGATCCTGCACCATCAATCACAGAGCTGGTGTCAGCAGTGTGCAAGGGAGTATAGGTGAGGGGTCAAGACTGACTCAGGAGAGAAGACACCTCTAACTAAAAGCCTTAAGCAGTGCTGAGGACATCTACTATAGTCTCCTTTCTATGTATAGGGTTTCAAATGCATCACAAACATCTTGAACAAATACCAGATCTTTCTTTAGAACAGAGAAGAGCTTTTCCTATGAGTAAAATAATGTCAGCAATCTGCTGCTTGGAATTATGTCTAGATAGGCACAACACACTGCCTCTTTGTGGCACCTGTAAAGGAGTTTGATGGCCCCAGAGACATTTCTGTGTGAGATTGTCTCCTCAGTGCAGGGATGGGAGCAAGGCAAGCCACCCTGTTCAGTTTAGGATGCCACATTCCCACTGAATCCCAGTCCCACAACTTCTTAGTCAGTGCCATGTTTGTTTGACTGTGTTCAGACCAAATGCTATAGAAAAATGTAAATGTTTTTATGGCCTGGCTTACTTAAAAGCCTGTGTTAAGGGGAAAGGAATGCTGTGCACACACACAGCAGAACAAATTTAATGAAAACCAGAACCCAGAGGTATTCTGTAACCCAGAGATGGAGTGCCTTGCATTGCTAAAGGGTGGTCATTTGGTACATCACAAAGCATGAAAGTCGAGATAACACAATTAATAATGAACTCTCCAACACAAAGCACCATCACCATCACCATGACCTCACTCTGCTCACAGACAGAATACAGAGCTCTTCACTCATCTCCTCTTGCTCCTGAGAAATGGGCCAAGTGCCCAGTTCTCTCTGTACTGTTGCAGAGTTTTAGTGGTGACAGAACTGGGCTCCTCTGGAGTTGAGCAGGGGAAAGACAAAGGGCAGTAACAACTAAAAAAACACCTTTAGTGGAATAAGGCTAATAGAAGTCCTGAGCTGAGGCTGTGACCACTGAGAGTTTCCAGGAAATGCAGGCTACACCTCTCCCAGCACAACTCCTAACAAAGACCCTTCCCAGTGGGAAGTGCAGCCCCCAGCTGAGAGCTACCAAGGTGGCAGAAGAATCACTGCTTGCTGTCAACACAGCAAGCTCTTGCATCCCTCCAGCAGCAAGACCGCAGGCAGGCAGCTCCACAAGCTGCTAATAAAAACATCCAAGGCAGCCCAGACCTGCCTCACCCTGCTCTGGTTTTAAATGTGATGTTCACATCAGCTCTGAAAGATGGAACTTAATTACAACTTAATACTGCACCTCCTTGTCTTCTTAGATGTTCCCACCACAGCTGGGCAGCCTCTGGCAGGGGGAATCACCCATTCAACCCCCATGGATACATCCAGGAACACTGTACACTGGGATGCAACTTCAGTGAGGCCAAGAAAGCCATGCAAGGCATGCAAAGTTTTGGAAGAGAGCCCAGATATAACACCAAATAAGAGGTAAGAGAGGTAAACTCTGCACAAAGCTTGGCAGAATCCTAATGCACTTCATTTCTTTAGATACATTTATTTAATTGTATCTTTTCATATCATCAGTGCTTACAAAGTTCAAGTTTAACCCTGGCAGGGGGGAAAGAAAAGACTTAGGAGGAAGGATTAAAGCTCATCTAAAATATTAAAGTGATTTTTACAGCTAAACATTAAAACAATTTCAAATTGTTCCCTCAAATATAAATACTACAATAATGTTAAATGTAAGGCTATTTCTCCCTTTGTCTTGCCTGCATACTTGAAAAAAAAAATCAAGTAGACAAAATTTGAATGGGCCAGGATAAAAGAAAAAAAATCTTGAGGTCCATGACAGCTTAATTTAAATTGCAGAGTGCAGGGTCTCTGGCCACAGGGTGACAGCAGCCCAGCTCCTTTCTCAATACCTCCAGCTGTCGGGAGACCCAGCCCTAGGCTTTGGGTCCACAAATGCCACTGGAGCAGATCCTCAGGACATTTTCCCTTTAACCCAGGGTCTCACGGTGATTTGTTGCTCCCTGACAAACAGCCCCATCCTTCAAAGCTGGGAGACAGCCCCTCTGACCCCTCCAGGTGCCCTGATGCCTCCTCCCCTGGCTCTCACCCTATTCCCCTGCACCCGAACCCTGTCCTGCCTGGGGGAAGCTGATCCTCTCCCCTGCACTGCCATCGGCAGCCTCTGCTCACTGAGCAGGGGTCTGAATATTTGCTGGCTCCTGGGTGCTCTTGGGGCCTCCTCCCGTGCCTCTGAATTCAGAAAGGCTTCCAAGAGCTGAATGCAGCAGCAGCCATCAGCCAGCAAGCTGCCAGACTCATGGTTGTGTTGGTG
Organism: Urocynchramus pylzowi; assembly: GCA_013397555.1. Lineage (NCBI taxonomy): Eukaryota > Metazoa > Chordata > Aves > Passeriformes > Fringillidae > Urocynchramus > Urocynchramus pylzowi. Next base: position 31,800 of record VZRH01006254.1, read on the forward strand.
CCCAGCTGGGGGCTCTTCCTTTGGGACTTTTCTGTGGCATCACTCCCCCTTTCTTGCCCTTTCTGGCCTCAGTTGCAGCCACGTGTGAACAATGTACCCTGTGTGCAACTTCCCCACTTGGTGTACAGGCTTGTAAAACACTTTTAATTTGTGATCTACAAGGGTTCTGTTTTGGGCTGAAATGGTTCCCCTGAGGAGCTGAGCAAGGCTGAAGTGGCTGGAGGTGTTTATGGAGGGCAAGGTGGGAGCTGAGAGGGGGGGGCTGAAGGCTCTCAGCTCGCTGGCAGCTCCAGCACCTGGCACTGCAGCCTCTGAGAAGTGGTAACAAAACACTATTCCTGCCTGAGCTGGCATTAGCCCCAGCAAAGGATCCCCACTTCCAGAAGTGACATTTTTGGAGGATAAGAAATATTTAGACTTGGTCAAAAGCAGAAACAACCTAAAGCCACTGCAGCATTTGAGCCAATTCTAATTGTGACCTTTTCTTCCCCCAAAAATTGCAAAACATACTAGTAGAAAAACAGAAGGAGTAAACAATGGCATCTTGATTAAACTGAATCATATGGAAAAACAGCTCCTGATGATTGTATAATAGAAATATATTCTAAAGTAGAATTCTCATGAAAAATAGCATGTAGTTTTGAAGCATTAGGCAGTCCAGTTTGCTATCATTTTAGGTCCCTAAATTCCAAGTGCTCAAGTAACTACATTAGACAAAGTATCTAAAGTCTAATAGCTCCTTACTCAACATTAATAAAGTTTCAACTGGAAAAGATGATATAAACTTCCTGTGCTAGGAAAGGCTACTAGAGGCAATGAAAGCAGCAGAGGAAGGAGGCAGTACTGTACTCTGACCAGCAGATGCAGTGTTCCAGTCTCCTTCACAGCAGCACACGTTCTGCAAGGGAAGGCTGCTACGCCTTGATTTTATAGACATATATTACAAGATGATGTAATCTCGACTTCAAGTGCTGACAAAACACACTTCAGGGTTCTTTAAGGATTTCTTGCTACAGTGGAAGCGTGGGGAAATGTTTGCGCTCTCCAGACAGCTTAGCTGAGATGATTTCTTACCAGGCTGAAGTAATGTATAAGGTTTTTTCCCCCTTCAGAAACACCTGCTAGTAGCAACTCAAGGATCCCAAGCAGGATCCCTGTTTTGAGCTGCTTTATACCAGATTCCATCTGAGCAATCTCCAAGCAGCAGCAGCAGCAGGAGCAGCAGCACCGTGGCTAAATCCTGCCCTGCTTCAGGGAGCAGAAACAAGGTGCTGAGCCTGCTCTGCTTCTGGGGGAGGCCTAAGACACCTCTTGGGCTGTTGCTTTCATTAGAACAGCCAAGGGATTATGATCCCTCTGTGCACAAAGCCAACACCTCCTCCCTCTGCTTCCTGGAAAAGTTGCATATCTCAGCTGCACCTCTCCCTGCAGTGACTGCACTGATGGAAGGCTCCTAGAGACACTCAGGGAAGAAGAAAGCTCATCCAACTGCTGATCATATCCTTTGAGTTCTGAGGCTAGACAGTATTTTGGGTGGAAACTGTGATTCCAAACTTCAAATTGCATCAGACAGGGCATTCTCAGCTTTGCAGATGTACTTTGGCTCACTAAAGGTATACAAAGAGACTCCAGAAATAGCTTGGAGGGCTCACTTAGCTTTTTTTTCTTTTTCATAAAAGTTTTCCTTTAGTTAAGCCATTTCATCTGTCTCTCACATGAACCTTCTGAAGCAACGTGGGTATTTTTGGTTTTGCTTTTGGTTTTGCTTTTGGTTTTGGGTTTGGTTTTGGTTTTTTGGTTTTGTTTTGGTTTGTGTTTTTGTTTGTTTGTTTGTTTTTGTGTTTGTTTGTGTTTGGTTTTTTTTTGTTGTTGTTGTTTTGTTTGGGTTTTTTTCTGTTGTTGTTGTTGGTGGTGGTGGTGGTTGTTTTTTTTTTTCCCCAATACTAGTCCTGGAAACCAAAAAGGGCGAGGGAGTCCACAGCTTTCAAAAATAACATTTCTCTTGGCATTTTGATTATCAATGCTGCCACTGCATGCCATATGCAAAAACAGGCTTCTGAGAATGTGAAGATTTTTAAATAAAACACTGTGGCTCAGCAGACTTATATTTTCTAGCTACACTTGAAAAAACCCATGCAACCTTATTCCTCTGAAAATTATGGTAACACATTTATTTTGGCATTTATTCTCCTCCTGCTTCTCTCTACTCCACATCCAAACGTCAACATTAGAATTTACAACCTTTGCAAAACAAGTGTTTCCCAGTGTTTTGCTGCTTCCTTAAATGAGGTTTTCAACAATGCATTGGCATAGCCTAAATACATCCTGATGGCTTTACAAAAGGATAGGTCAAAAACTTTCTTTCTCTCATTTCCGTGTACATTTTTTTTTGCCTAAAACCAGACAACAGCTTGAACAAGAAATGATGGCACATGAGATGATGAAAATAAGTGATGTTCCTATCAATTAACCTTTGGAGCAGAGAGAGGGAAAGAGAATGTGTGTGTGTGCAAGGTTTTGTGCACAGGCAATGTTACAGTGAACAATTTCATTGCAAAAGCAAATTGACACCCAGAGGTGCCTGAGGCAGGGTCACCTGGGCAAACACTATTTGCCCTCCCTGCACATTTACTCTACAGCAGAGTACATCCCAAACTGTGTGCCATCTTTCCCAAACCAGATAATTCAGTGCTTAGCAGGGGTGTCACCAACTGAATAAAATGTTATCCAACATTTGATCCTCCTCACTGTTTGCTGGCTTGTGCCTGACATACTGTTCATGATCCCAGCACTTGGAACACAGAACTATTGGGTTCCCATGCAGCCCTCAGTGAGTGTCCATCATAAGGATCCTGGCTGCTTCCAAACTCCAATGACTGTAAGCATGGAAGTCCTCAGTGAACCAAAGGAATGGTGGTACTTCTTTTTTAGGAGGTATGCAACTGACCACAGAGATGGCCACAAGTGCCTTTTTATTTCAGTGCCTAACTTGGGATTTTTTGAGGCTGACACTTCAGAGGTAAGGACATGCAGTGCTTGTACCCTGCCTTGGCAGGGAGGGAGGGAGGGCTCAGCCTTTGCCTGCTAGTGAGATGGCTGCTCCCTCTCAGGAGCTCACTATCCATGGCCCTGCATGCCCACCTCGGCCTGGGCTGCATCCAGCTCCCTGCCTTCCCAGCAGCTTCCAGCCCTGTCAACACAGCACATGGAGGAGGGACAGTGGGCTGCACTTGCACTCCAGCCTCTGCCTTGGCTGCCAGTTTATTAATGGATGAAATTTTGGAATGATAATCCCAATCCACAAAGCCATTGCTCTGGGGTCAATTAGCTCTGCAGCTGCCTTGACCTGGACGCCCCACAGCCTGGAAAACATTTGCTTGCCCCTGCCACGGATTTCGTGGGAGCAGGAGAATAAGCTCCTTTGCCCTCAAATTTGACTTCAGCTGAAATGGATTGTCTTTAGAGAGCCCTGGAGGAGCTGGCTTATCTCCAAACACTACTGAAATCAGGAGTCCCACTTCTTATTCCCATGAATTTTGATTCATGTCCCAACATGGCCCTTCATTTTCCCCTTGCCATACCATCCAATGTCTTCCCAAGGCATTTCAGGCATTTCATTCTCAGGGAGTTCAGCTGGGACAGAGCAGGCTGTGCAGCTCCTGGGCTGGCAGGAAACAACAGTCCCTAGACATTAACATGATGGACATGTCAACACGGGGAAACGTATGGCACCAATTAAGACAGTATCAACAATTATGCAGAACACAGTTGAGTGGATTAATTTGTTGCCTGCAGTAAAGGCTGCCAGTACGAAGCTGGCTGTCAAGAGACATGCTTTCATCTTGCCTGCTGCCTAGTGCCAATATTATGAAGCCCATGTGCACTAAGGATGATCGCTGGGTTTCTTCTTCCACCAGCACTCCTGAGCAAGGAGGGCACAACCAATTAATGTCTCTACATGCTGACTTCTTTCTTCTTTGTAAGGGGGAAAAAGCCAAAAGCATAAACTAAAACAACCCACACTTTAAAAGAAGTCCCCAAAAGACCATTATTCAAAAAAGACTAAAGTAAGAATTACAAAGTAACTGGGAAAGGATAGTTCTTTTCTTGCTCAGAGAAAGGTTTTCTTTTGTGGAGGGGCTGACGTGATAACTCGTTTGTCAAACACACTTTTCCCTGATTTTCTAAGCAAAGACATGAAAAATGGCTAAATCATCTGTCTGACTTTTTTCCAACTTGCTATTTTTACACTGACCAGAAGGATACTGACACACTCTCTGTCTCTTTCTTCCCACCCATTCTTTGCCAAGGAGGATGCAAGATTACCTCTAGCAAGTTGTGACTTAAGTTCTCCTGCCTTGCCAAATACTGTAAGAACAAGCAGCTGACTTTCCCTAAAAACCTTATGTTTGCAACATGCTACATAGGTCTGTGGCTGTCAGAGTATTAAACAGCAAATAAAAAGCTAGGACTTGTAAATAATCAGTTATTTCACTAATAAGCAGCAGCATTGGAATTTGTGCTAAAGCTTTGTACCAGCTGTGCTTTGTCCCAAAATCCAATTTAAAAAAAAAAAAACCTAACTGCTTATGCTTGTTCCTACAATATGAAGGCTATTCAACTATTCTCCATAAACTCTGCTGTTGCTTCCAGTGCATCTGCTCCCACATCACGCTTCCATTTGTCCATATTTAGCCTTGTTAAACTACAGCATGCCTACCTGAAATATAAATTACCTTGAGGCTTGGAGTGACGCCATCCTAAGTAAGGAAACTATTCCTAACACCGCACTCCTTAATTTAGTTCAGGCAGAAGTCCCTTGTCCACTTACAACACAGCACACACTGATGACAGCTGTTGATGAAGAAATTCAGTTTTAATCCAACATTCCCAGTAAACACATTGTTTTTGGAGCAGCAGAGCCATGAAATCTGTTCTTTTTCAGAAGGTTTATATCCTGTGTGCCTCAGTCCCTGAGACATTTATAGCATATTTGCAGCTTGGCAATATTCCCATCACAAAACCTTCCAGATCCTTCCTATTATCTGTTTCCAACACCTCCACTGAACTATAATGTGTTTCTGGGTGTTTTGACCCATTTTATTTTTCTAATGTAGTGTTTATTTTTCTTCATTTCAAGAGCTGTGTGTCCAGGGTTGTTTTCTTCAGGGACTTGAATAGCTCCAACATTCTCCAAACAAAAAAAGATAAAGTCTCAAAAAGGCACTTCCTGAAAACTTATTTCTGCAGCCAGTAATCCTTTGCCTGCTGCCAGGCACATCATCAAGCTTGGAAATTCCAGTCTGGATCTGTGCTGGATTGGTCATATTCCCCTTCTGAAGTGAAGAGAGAGGAAGTTCTCAGAGCACAGCAGGGAAAGGCTCCCCCTTGGATGTTTTCCCCTGGACAGAAGCTCTTCATATCCATGGGGTTCCCCCAAGCACACAGATGCCTCCAGCACTGCTCCCAAGGTGCCCTGCCCCAAGGTTCCTTCTTATCTGCTGTTCCCAGGTGCTCCTGACACAGCCCAAGGGACAGAGAGGGCCAGCAGCAATGCCAGGGAGAACTAAGGAAGGTCAAAGCAGGACAGGACAAATTGTATCCATTCAGACATGCCAAAATCTGATTTTTTCCTCAATTAAACTTCTAAACGTCTACATCATTAATAATTTTGATGAGGGGAGGAAAAATGTATTCCCTCATCTTTTTCCTCCTGCTAGAACTTCAATAGAAACATTTCCTCCTAAACATCTTTTCACTACCATCTTTTTCCTTTTCTATAATTTTCTTTCACTTTTATTATTTTTGAGCTCTCACAACAGAAAATACTTTCAGAAATGTCAAGATAATAAAACGTCCACAAGACAATAAAAAATATGAGAGAGGAAAAATAATGGCAAGACTTCATTTAGCCTCTTACATTAAGTAGCACAAGAAAAGGATGAGAAAAATAGTGAACTTAAAATCCCAAAATATCTACAGATCCCCTCCCTTTAAAAAAACTCCTACATTTTTATGTGAAAAAGTACTTCTGAATACATAGATATGGGCATCTTCTGAAAGATGTCAGGTTTCAGCAAAGCCTCCTTTTCTGCAGGGGAGTTAAAAAAAGGACAGCTCATTATAATGAAGGTTAAGTCATCAGCATCACATGATCAGTGATTAAGAGAAGCATGATTCCATGCAGACTGCTTCCCCAAGTCAGGGTAGAGGGGAGCTTCAGGTGGCCTTGGATGACGTGAGAAGATCCAGGACAGAGCATGCTGTAACAGCAAGGGCACTGCTAAAATGCTCGTGAGCTTCTCACCCTCCCACAAGGAAAGAGAGGGTAGATCCCACATGGAGTCTATGACTTCTGCATGGGTGGGAATAAGAGACAGCAGAACAATCTGATGCAGCCTGCTTTTAAAGAAATGACTCGGCCATTCAAATGTACTGAAATATTAAACATTATTTATGTATTGAGGGACTCAAAAATTAAAAGTTTTCTTCACAAGGACTGGGAAAAACCAAAGTCAGTCCTCCTGTGAAGCTCCTTATGGGCACCTCCTGAGACAATTCATCCTGCTCTGCATCTGCATCTCCTGTATCCAAAGGGAAGCCACCTCTCCATACCCAAATTTTTCCCAAGGAACAAGGCTGGGCTGGATCCCGAGCACAGCTCCCTCCACATCCTCCTCCTCAGGGAGCACTTATAGCCTCAGACTGCACGTCACAAGCCAAATCTGCAAATCCACGGCGCTCTCTAGTGTTTTGGTTCTGCTCGGGAGAAACACGAGCATCCCAAGGCACTGACATCATTCCACAGAGCGTCGTACAAGCCTCCAGGCAGAGGGATGCCCAAGGTGTGCCATTCATTCGGATGAGTTTGCCAGCATTCAGGTTTGTTTGGCTTGGACTGCACCTGCTCCAGCTGCCTGGCTGTGACCTCCACCTGCAGTGCCTCCAGTGATCTAAGCAAAATCAGGATGTTAAGCCACATTCCTGATGGACAGAGCTATTTCAGGGAAGCTTCAGATTCCAGGATTAGGTCCCTGCAGACCCTAAGTGTGATCCTGTCAGCTCCCAAACTGGCCATCAGTGATGTGTAACACAGATTGTCGTTTCGGGGTGCAAGCCCAGAGGAAAAACCCGCGTGGAGGAGCTGTCCCAGAGACAGCTCCAGGGAGGGCTGCAGGACTGGGACAAGGGCAGGCACAGGGCAGGCTGAGGGCTCCTCTGGGACCTGCAGGTGCCATTAGCCATGAACATGGAAATACCTAGCCTCCATAGAAACACCAGTCCTTCCCTAATGTCTCACCTCGTCCCATCACCGCTTCATGGGAGAGGAGACGAGGACAATGTATATTTGTAGCTGTTGAAGGCAAGCACAATCCAAAATTGCAGCTGCTCTGACTTGCTGCTAAACAGTTTGCTGGTTTCTTAATAGTTTTCTACTCTGATAACATGTCTCTCTTTCTCCTGAGCTACTCTGAGGCTGATAATTCATGACAGAAATACAGCATAACCCACAGACTCACAGCCTCAGGTCCAACTGTGTCTGTCAAGTGACAAGATCAATGTGGCAATTTGCTGCAGAACACATGAGATTCTGTCTCCTCTCCCTCTTTTTCTCTCTCTCTCCCCTAATATACATTTCAAATTAAATCAGCATCCAAAGGGAGGAGACTCCTCCAGTGCCCAGGAGAACATAGCATTGGCTGGTGACTGGAGGAATACACTCGCACCGTGTAATTGATTTGATGCGTGCCATGTTTTGGTGGGATAAACACCACCCCCCGGACTCCCGGCATTCCAGCATCTCCAGCCTAAGCTCCTTGTTACTGGTGTGTTGGGAGTCCAGTGAAGACACTGAGTAGTTTTGACATGGAGATAAATGCTGTTATCTTCAGCTCCCAATGTTGCTTCTTTGCACAAGCGCTCTCAACAGTTTTCACTGTTGAAGCTGCTCTTCAGCAAGGGACAGCAACAGGGGGAAGCCTTTTTAACCCACCTTATTTCAGCAAACTTCTCTGCTGGGAAAATAAGGCAGGCTTGCCATCAAAGTTTCAGTGGGACACATCATCACAATTCACAGGGAATCAATTAGGGGCCCCTCCAGGCAACACACTTAAGCACCTGAACAAACCACCCACTTTAGGCTGATCTGTTGCTTTGTGGGCTTAGCAAGTCCCAGCCAGGCAGAACTTCGGATACAATTGCAGCACACCAGCACAACTGTGCATTCAAACTGTGCTGTGCTGCTGAGAAACCTTCTTATTTTACCGCCAAAATGTGAGAACGTGAATTTTAAAGTATCTTTTACAAGGTTGGTGCCAGAACCAGAAGAAAACTTGGTCCTTCATGTGCCTCACCTCTTGCTGTAACGCACTGCCAGAACATGGCAGTGAAAATCCCGCTTTGTGCTTCCTCTCTCCTCTTGCTGAAAGGCTGACTGCAGACCACAAAACTGATCATTAAGCCACAACTCAGCTGGAGCTCAGGAAAAGCCCCACTGATTTGAATGGATTTAGGATTTTGCTCTCTGCTTCTCTACACAGGGATTAAATAAATATTCTCCTGCTGGAAAGGTGCCACATGTCTGCCTGAGTTCAATAGGTTCTTTACAGTAAAAACTCGGAGAAGTTGCAATAATTTCTAATGGTGTGGCAAAGCGTGAGTTCTAGGGCCAAAATGATATTTCACGCACTGTAAATCCAGTTCATCTGTCTTTAACAGATGGAATGGGCTTTGACAGAAAAAATGAGAAATGTATAATAAAGAAAAAATCCAGGACAAAAAATTGCCAGAAATTTTTTTTTTAAAAATGCCTGAAATATGTCAAAAGGGAGATGTCTCGAGAAATAGTAGGTCTCTGATGGACCAAGCAAGCAGAGGAAGCAATCAAATAGGGAGGTTACAACCAAGCCAAGCAATGTCTTCGCAATCAGGATTCACACTGAAGTATGATTGGGGTTAGAAAAAGGGAGAAGAAAAATAGCTATTATGTAGGTCACTGTCCATGCTGAGACACCACCTGACATGCAGAAAAAAAGTAATAAGAGTAGCACTGGAAAAAATCAAGATGTCCTGTGGAATTGAATCAGCCAGACTGACAGTAGCTTTCTAAATGCACTGACCAACAAAGTAACTGAGCTCCTGACAAGAATATGGAATTCATCTTCACACAGCTGTTACTGCAGAGGGACCCAAGAAGGCCAAGATCACTGTGGGATGAGCCTAAACAATTCTAAAATGCCCAGCCTAAGAAAAACATCTGAGAAAAGTCATGGAGCTTGAAATGAAAACCCCTCAGGCCAACTGCAGTTGCAATTTTTTTCTTTTAAGTCAGTGAAGTTACTCTGAATTTTTAGTGGAGGAATTCAGTTTTAGTACTGGCCAGAGCATTCTGAAGAGTCTTTGAACTCTGGCAATGAAATATCCAACTGCACAAATCAAAAAGCCTCCATCTATATCCAGTTCCTAGGGTGATAAAAGGGGAGGGTTGCCAAGCTGTCTGAAACAAACAATATTTTTGAATAGTATCTTCTAAAATTACCAGAGAGGAAATAAACTGTTTTATTGGTCTGAGTTGAAAAGCTACCTAGGCTGTGTATGAACTTCTATTTCAGGATGAAGCTTTCAATTCATCCCCTCTTTACCACACAAAATGCCAATCACAAAGCCACCCTATGTGTGGAAGACACAGGACTGCACACTAATCACTAAATTATACTGCCACAACAAGAGTGAGCACCCTGTGGATCCACGGGGCCCACTGACTATTAGTGTCTGAAGTGATGAATAACAGACAGAAACAGTAACCACAACTGGTGATCAAAGGCTCATCCAGGCTCCAGCTGTGTAAATTACAACCTCTTACTGAGGAAGCTCAGTGATATATTCAAAAAGCAAAAGGAGAAGCAAGTTGCAGATAACAATTGAAAGAAACCAGCCAAATACCTAACTCCCACCAACCAAACTTCTCTTGCTTTCAGCAGGATCAGAATTTTAGGTTAGAACAAACAATTGTTCCTAATTTGGCTTGAGTATGACAGAGACATGTTAAGGCACCTTCTGAGAGATACCTGGGAAAAAAGACATAGATATCTTACAGATGTTAGAGATGGATGTATCAGTCTTGACTTCTGGAGATATCCTAGTATGTCACAAACTCTCAACTGTACAAACTATCTGTGAATCCGTATTTCTATCAATTTAACAGCTGCAGAGACATTTCAGAAGGCAGAAACATGCAGAAAAGCCAGATCTTTTTAATTCATCTCTTCTTGGGAGCCCCAAAGCAGCTGGATAATTTGCCATTTTCCATACACTGGGGCAGTATTTGTCTGTGACATGGAGTATTGCAGCTTCCAGAAATCAGTATGTGAAATTAATCAGCCCAAATATCAGCCAACATTTACAAATCAAATAGCATTTACATCTGATGAAAGTCATGGCTGAAAATTCAGGGGCAGTTGAAAAAGGATTGTTAAATTACAATTTCTCTGAAGTATTTGAGTCTAGAAAGACACTTAGACATAAGCAAAAAGGGACAAAAGCCAAGTTAAAGAAACTTGATGAAAAATTCAGCTAAAGTCTACACCTCAACATCTTATTAATGTCCAAGCAATATGAGCTGAGGCTCAAAGGGAGCAGGCTGAACGAAGCCTTTGCTATCATCCAGACTCTTGTGATCATTATCCTTTCTGCAGCATTCCCACATGAAAAGCTATTTTTCAGCCTAGACTCAGCAGAGCTCTTAAGCATGTGCTGAAACCAGTCAAATCAAGACTGGACAAGAAACCAGCTCTCATTCCATCAGGCCTTACAAAGCTCACTGCAGAAGGGCCTAGTGAAGTTATATGGCCTGTTTCACATGCAAGTTTAAAGCTCTTCCTTACCCAAAAACCCCCAAACCATGTATTTAAGCCACTTCACCAGAGTGCCTAGTGCTGTCAGGAGCCTGGCTGCACACAGGACTGAAGATAGGGCTGCACTGGCTGTCTACTCTTGGCAGAACCAAGCCAGCCCCAAGGAATTACAGCTTTTTACCCATTGCACTGAAAACTCTCACTGATGAGCCTTCTCTCACAGATAACCTGGCATTCTGAAGCTTGGTTTAAATGGGCACTGGTCCTTCTCTCTACTCTGAAAGGCACAGGAAAAAAAAATGCTCTAAGATATTTAACAGTGACGTTCACTGTGGAATAATAAAGAATCATGGAGATCAGAATGGACATAACAGCAGGACAGTATTTTCAGATGACTGACTCCACCCCTTCAACAGAATGAGATTTTGGGACATAATGGCTGGAATAAAATGCTGTCAGTCCAGGCTCTGAGGCCACCAGAACCCACTCCTGGCACATGGCAGTTTTAAGATAGCTTTGTGCTCCTCTAACCTGATTTCACACTGGGGCAATTACAGATGCTCCTGCAAGCAAGGGCCCTCAGGATGCAGGAACAACTCATCTCCTTCTGCCAGGACACAATGACAAGAAGGGACTGTCTAGGCAATTGTTTCAGTGGGTTTTACACTAGGATTTCTTGAGGCAAGGCTGAATGCCATGGAAATACCAGTAGCTTTAAGGCTAATTTGCAAATTCAAGCAGCTAACCCAGATGTGATGTTAAAGGCCCTCCATGTCTGACAAGTGAGACTTTATTATAAATAGTCTTTATAAGGACTGCTTGAATTCACCTCCAGGGTTCTTTGGTCTCACAATTTTGTAGAAAAAAAAATCATCTCCTTTACATCATAACATTCAGAAATCCACTTTCAGCACAGGAGCAAATACTGACTTATGCTGTCTCAAGTAGGTGCTTGCCTTTTTATAAACAAATTCACCTGCAGTGACTATAAATTAGTACCAAGGCTCCCAGGGAATGCTATATATGCATGTGATACATGCCAGTATGTTTTAGGAAAGTGATACAGACTTTGGAGATTAGAGGATAATAAAATGAAGATAAATTAACTCCTCATCTGAGTCTTCAAAGGAAAAGACTACTGAGAAAAAAATGTGGATAGACTCCAGTCTTATAGTAATTCCCTTCCATTCTGCATTTGGCATCAAGTTCTTTCTTATTTCTTTACTCAGGCATATTTTCCCTCAGGGGAAATTCATTACAGTTAGAAGACTGCCCATGATTTCATAATACGTATTTATGGAGTTAATCATACTCACATCTCTCAAGGCATCTGTTGCTCTGCTTTGGTAAATTCCTCATTATCCCTGCAGGACAGCAGTGTCCTGAGTCCTCCTACAGTGGGCTGCCATGTTTCATATCTAAGCAAAGGAGATGTTCTTCAGGTGTGATCAACACAGGCTGCCTGGTACTGAGGTGGGCAATCTGTAGCATACAACAGAACTCTTCTGGTGTATTCATCTCCTGAATCTTTCCCTGTGTCTGCCTGCTGGATTTCCTCACAAGGGGAACCTTACTGTGATAAACACCCAGCATCAGTCCACCTTCCATCTTAGTTACTTCTTACTGGTCACGGTGGCAAAGTACAGAATTGGTCACCCTGTAACACAAAGCTGAAGGTTTTAGCCCTGGTCTTCCCTCTCCACTAAATTGCTGCAACTCAGTAATGCTACCGAGGCAAAACTGAGCTAATTCAAATTAAAGCAGTAAGAAATCACAGCACAGCAGCACTTCTCAGCAGACTTCAGGTTTTCCCACAGATATCTCTGTCTGTCCTTCCAACATGTATAAACCTGCCTCTTGATGTGGATGCTGCAATTTGGAAACAACACTTGGCCTGCACAGTGAGCTCAAGGCATTTCTAATTACAGCTGCTGCACCAGCACAGAGTGTTTTAAAATACTGTTGTAATAAATCCTGCAGCTGCAGATTCAATATTTCATAAAGGCAGGCATGACCTTGTAAGACAGAGTTTGAGGGGGAAATTTGCTCTTAATTGAGTTCTGTAATAAAGCATTTCAGGGAGAAAGAGGACAAGCCTGCAAGCTGGATTTGATCATTCAGTCCTGTCCTTCACTATGAATGGAAACAATTCAGCATGCAGGAAAGGAATTCCTTGATTCTAAGCAATATCTTTATAGTAAGAATTCCTCTAGACTTTCTCCAGTCTTAAGCACTACTTTATAGATTCTGATTCCATGAGGAACTCCATCTACAGAAGAAATATAGAATTTTTACATTTCAAAGACAGCAGGCTGGGAAGTTGAAAATTATCATTTGTACTATGACAGTAACTGTAACAGCTGAGACTAAGCTGCAATGACACAAATAGCCAGCATGTACCCACAAATAACAAGGCCCTGCTTTAAACAATTGAAAATGTAATAAAAAAAGAATTAAGCACTCTTTGGAGCTTCTGAGAGTCACTACACTCTTTCTTCTTACTACTTGATGAGAACTTGAGCCAAGTTTGTTTCGTCTGGAAACACAGCAAAGAGCCTAAAGCCTAAAGATTATGGAATAAAAGTAAGTAGGGAGCCAAACCCACATTGCAACAGAGTGATACTGTAGGATGCAGTGGTCTTGAACTAACATCCCCAAAAAGCATAACCCTTCCATGTTGGAAGCTGAAGGACCTGAACCAGAACTCTGCTGTTCTTAGGCAGTGAGACTTGTGGAATTCCCAGTCATTCTCACAACCTCTCACTCTCACAAGGATGAAGCTGGCCTGGGTGAAAAGAACAAAGGAAATAGTGGTGCTGGCCTGAGAACACACCACCCTCACATTCATACTCACCTTTGCATTCAGCAAAGCTCCAAAGCAGACAGAGAAAGTGTTCTTGTTTAGAAATCCAAATTTAATATTCCAAATGTATATCAAAGAATCCAAATATCTAACATCAATTTAGAGTGCTGCTGCCACTCCCATTTAAAATCCACAGAAGCTGTGGCATACTCACACTGTTGAAATTAGGCATTTATGTAACTGTCCAAACAGAAAAAAAAATACTAAAAAAAAGCGCCTTAACCCTGAGATCAGTTTGTTAACTAAACAACAGTCCTCTCTGCCTTGTGGCTTTTTTTTTTTTTTTCTTAAATGATCAAATTACAGATGTTATCCTTCATCACTCATTCAGGATTCAGGCTTGAGCTAACTGCAGAGGATACAAAGCAACTGTGACAGGGACCAGACAGCAGGTTGCAACAGCAAAATCAATCCTGCCTTTGCACAGCTGATTCAGACTGGAGGTAAATTTTTAAATACCAAGCCATCTTTGGATTCTGCAATAAAGAAAGAAAGCACTGGAACTGCCAGGGTCCACATCCCAGGAAGCCTTTTTGCAAGAGTTGCACAGATTGCATGTGAAGCACCTGGTGTAGTACCCAAGGAACACAAACAGCCTGACCATCTGGAGGAGTTCAGACCCACAAAGCAACATCTGGGAGAGCTTACATCCCTGTAAAGAATCAAATTTTAAACCTTTTGTGCACCTTGATTTAGCAAAACAATAAGACTCTACCGGTAATCAGTAGAGAAGGACAGACACAATGCTTGTTCAGCAAGCACATTGCTCCTTCCCATGAACAGCCTTCTGGGGGAACCCACCAGGAGAGAAGAGGTGAAGCCTCTCTAACTAGTTTGAATTGTACAAATAATACTTAGGCAGTAAAAATTACTGCATGAAAGACAAGCTTGCCTATCTGTGCAAAGATGAGACAAAGGCTGAAGCCCCAGCAAGGATCTTTAGTGAGAACCTGGCTCAAAATCCATCCACTCTCAGTAACATTCTCATGTACCGTGAAAATCTTGAACACTTTTGCAACACAAATAATAAAACTTGTTTAATAGCCATGCCAGCTTTCAGACTTTCCCAGCATGCTTGACAAAACTACGAATCAACAAAACAAAACAAGTTAGGGAGTGGCTCTAAATAAATGCCAATTACAGCAAGAAGAATTTCAATCTGCAGGAACAAGTAACAGCCATTTCTTCTTCTTCTTCTTCTTTTTTTTTTCTTTTTTTTTCCCTGCTGTCTTTATGCTTAAAACTAAAATAGCCAATACACATTTAATGCATGGAATTCCTGCAGTGATATGTACTTGACACAAGGTCCTGGGCTAAGTCTCATCAGCAATAATAATTGTTTACCAGACACAAATATCCCACAAGTGTGAAATGAAAACCTGCACAAGGGACACAGAGAAAAAAAAAAACCACTGTCCTGGGGTTCACAAGGCAGAAGCACAACTGTGAAATTACTCTGGCAGACACTGGCACAGCTAGTAACATGATCCTTTCAATCACACACATTAGTCTTCATGGCATCTGTCATTTCTTAAAACTCCCAATCTGCCACTTCATTCTGAGGACCCGAGGACTTCCGAGGAGGAAGTGAGCCTGTACTCTGCCTGCCTGCACATAACTTGGCTTAGCAGCATTTTTCACATCTTTTCCAGCACTTCTGCTAAAACACCAGACAGGTATTAGGGAGCAAGCAAGGAGGAGAGTCATTTCTGTTGCTCACACATATCAGGGGACAGCAGCACAGGCATGCCAGGGAAAATAGCCTTTGTGAGATTCCACACCAACACCTTCAGAAATACAGAAATTGTGATTCAGGCACAAAGGTAAACCACTGGAACCATTTAAATGAATCCTGCATTGCTGAAATGCCAATTGTGCAAAACTGCTGATATTTCATTTCGATAGATATATTGCATCTGGTGTTTATGGCTTTGTGTTGTTGCCAGAGCCCCAGGAACTTTGGTCTGGGAGCCAGGCCAGTGTCTACCAAGTCAGCTGGACTGTTGGGGATACACAAAGATCCAATATTTCTCTGATTTAAAGCTTTCAGGCAGATTTTTCAAGGACTTTTGTTTTATTTATAGGTAGCACATGTGGAGAGAAATAAAGCAGTCATTTAAAATGCTGTGCCACTGTGAGCCTATTTCTTCCAGTTTCATATTTCAATATCTTATTCTGAAGGACAGAGAACTGGAAATCTGGTTATTTCTACGTAAACATCCATTTGTGGATAGACAGAGATTCAGTCAGGGAATGCCTCTCCATTAAGAAAGGAAAAGGCCCGACAGAGTTTTGTCACAAAAGCTGGAAATGTGACACTATTTATGGTCATGGTCTCTGTTACAGCCATGTAACAGTTAAGTGTTTGTCCTTCTCCCATTCCTTATGGCACAGATTTTTGCCCTTCTGTTACAGAAAGCTCTGATGTGTCAATGGAGATGCCCCAGGTATTCTGATCCTTTAAGTTTTAAGGCTTTCTTCCACTTGAAGGGATGCTCTCCATCCCTCCCTCCAGAAAATCAAAAGAATTCTGATCATTAAATTGCTGAGAGATAAAAATTATAAAATAGGAGGCTGCAGTCTAACAAAAATCAAACAGAATTAGTAAAAACAAAGAGTTTCACTTCAGGGAATATTTTAAGTGTCTGCACAGACAAAAATATTAAACAATATTAAAGAAGTTTGCACAACTTTATGTTGTGGGGGCATGCAGAATGCTGGGCCATCTGTTGAAAATGGAAGGCTGCCAAACATTACAGAGTCACACCTTGAGTCTGGAAGCTGAGCCTACACGGCAAATCCATACATTTCTTGTGGTGTTTGCACGCCATCAGCCTTTCCTTTACCTACTCCTCAGTTTTACACTTTCCTGGCTGCTAAACTGGATTGCTTCAGTTTTTACAAGGGCAGAGTCCAATTCTGCAAAACACCATTGGCTGCTGCAGAGCTGCTGGCAGGACACCTGGCTGCATGCTTGAAGGTTTTCAGAACTGGGGAACATAAGACAAGTAGTATTAGGATGATCAGGGTCCCCACTCAAAGCCACTGGCATCAGGAAAAGGCATAACACTGTGTAGTTCAGGAAAAATTCCTCCATCTTTCATTCAGAAAAGTAATCAAAAGGAAAATCCTTAAAGGCTGAACTTTTATATGCCACAAATTTATACCATGGAAAAAACCTTGAGACTTCCATGAATACCTGACTTATTCAAAACTCTGCCCTACTTTTGATTCCTATAAGCCTGTTTCTTGTGTCTAAGTAGTTGAGAGTACGGGATGACAGTTTCCCTAGCTTGAAGAGTGGTTAACCAGGTCAGGACCAAGGCAACAACAGTAAAAAAAAATTTCTGGCAATCTCATTGAAAATCTCATACAGACTCCTCACCTTGCCCCTGTCTATAGCAGAGAACTTTATGAACATATTGGCTAAACAGTGCAAAAGTCACCATCACAGTTGAGCCTGAAAGGAAATAATTTCCAGCACCTACTGGCAATTGCCAAGATAACTGATACAGACTGCACTTTTTAAAGTTCCGAAACCCATCCAAACATTAATTCTGGCTTTCATAAACTTTCCTCAAATATAAAAATGATCCTTAAACTCTTCTATAATTTCAGTTGTTTTTTAATGCAGATTCCTGCTGGCATACCCATGTTCGGAGAAGTCCTTAGGAAAGTATCTGTTGTCAATGCCACACCATTCATCAGCTCAAAAGGCAAATGGATTTCTCAGAACTCCTCCTTGTTTAGCCATCTTTCTCTTTAGTCCTCCCAGTGGGATAGAATGAAATTAAATTTAAACTAGGTTTTAAATTATTTAGTTGTAGATAACTGAGTTTGGAAAGTCATACTACAGCATGATCACCCCGGGAAGAAGTTGAACATGATTTGAGGTGGGGGAGCAGGAGAAGAGAGCTGGCATGCCCAGCCCAGTGAAGGTGTCCCTGCCCATGGCAGGGGGCTTGGAACACTGTGGTCTTTAAGTTCCCTTCCCACCCAAACCATCCTGTAATTCTATGTCACATTAGGTGCAGAAAATTTCTTGGAGTAAAAGGCACAAGCTGCTCTCTTTCATTGTGGTTGTGCAGAAAATAACCTCCTGCACGCCTAAGAATGGCATCCTAATTTTTCCCAGAAGGAATCAGGCCCTAAGGTGATTGAAAAACCTGGAGAGCAAACTACCTCAGTTCTAGAGGGCCTGTACTTTCCAAATAAAAGCAGCATGAGAAGTTTGGTTTCTATTATGAACTTACTGTGATTCCACGAAATCCCCAGTAAGGGACAAAGCTGACTGGGCTAGAACGGCTGTGTTGGTAAAACCACAGCTTTTAACTTCAGAGTAGCACACACAGATTTCCTTGAGGAAAAGGTATTTTTCTGGCTCAGTTACACCTGCATCTCTCGTAAAATGAGTCATTCATATCCACTTCAAGTGGCAGCACAGAATGTTCACCATTCTTCCACTGCCCCTCTCTCTCCGGCCCTCATCGAGGACCATCATTCTCCCGGATTTATCTAGATGGAAGCAGAGCTCCCTACAGCAGCTTTCCTAGGGCCAACATTCCGATTACCTTCTCAGAAAACCACTTAGTAGAAGAAAAAATAAATCCCCTCGGACCGATCCGAAACGCAGCAAAGCGATGCCGGAACGGAGGGGAGCCGCTGGCGCCGGCAGCCCCGAGCACCACAGCACAGCCGCGGCCCCGCACTCGCTGCCCCACACTCAGTCCGGCCAACGCCGCGCCCCGGCGGGCTCGGGGCCCGTCCCCAGGGCGGAGGCTCCGTTCCCCCCGCCCCAACGCCGGGATCACCCCGGCGCCATTCCGGCTCCTCTCCCCTGCGGGCCCCATTGCGCGTGCGCGGCCCCGCCGCGGCCTGGGCGCCATGGCGTGGCCT
>VZRH01006254.1:50448-61516 GCA_013397555.1 Urocynchramus pylzowi
GGCTGGCGGTGGCGCCGGGCCCGGGGCTCTGCTGCGCAGCCGGGGCCGGGAGAGGCCGCGCCGGGAGCCGCCGGAGGCACCGCTGACAGGAGCTGCTTTGGCCGTCGGCTTTCCCTTTGCGGACCCTGCCTGGCGCGGTGACCGATGGCTGCGGCCGTCGTATCGCCCCTGGAACTTGCGGGCCAAGTCGCGCCCTGTTCAAACCTCTAGCGGGAGAGTAGCCACGGCAATGCACGCAGTACAACCTACACAGAGAGGCTGCAGCGATTTCAGCCAATAAATCCCTTCTAAGCCGATCAAATTAATCAACAAGACGTTCTTATTTCAAGACAGTCTTATTTCAGTTCTTATTTCCTGCTTCCTTTGTGTAGTAACACTGCTAACGCTTACTAGTTCTTCGTTTCATTCATCAAACATTTCACAAATAGCTTCTATTTTTAGTCTTTTTTTCCTTCGGCTTCCTGTGTGAAGAATACTCCCATGTTAATATCCAGTCCACTAAAACCAATTGCAAATTACTGGACATCAGGACTTCAAAAATTCAGTTTTATACATATCTTGGGGAGTTGCTGTAGTAACAGCCATTGCAATACTGTCTGGCTTTTCCATTAATTTTAGCAATCCCAGCAAATAAGCATTAATTTAATTTAGGGATAGAAAAATTAATTAGAATTGGTTTATATTGCTTAAACATTCATCGAAACACAGTTTTAGAACTTCACAGAATTTATAAATAGCAATATCATGTCAAGGAAACCTTTAACATGCCTAAACATTGTGATGGCAATTGAAATTTCTTTGACTCTTGGCTTCTCTGTTTTTAAGTATTTTTTTCCTTGAGTCTGACCTTGTTAGGTCTATTATAAAGTCGTAAGTGGACATGTTGGAGTTTGAGACTTGCTTTTCTCTACATTGTGTTGTGTGATGCATCTTGTTCTCTACAGACCTGAAAGGATGAGCTTTAGTTTAACACATATTTGAAACTCTTATCTCATAAGAATCAGACAAATTACTGTTTAAATAAAAGGTTGAAAATGAAGTGTGGGCCATGCAAGCCTGCTCTCTAGCAGCTCTCTTGAGATAAGCCTCAGTCAGAGATGGTGGAGTAAGCTAAAAGCCCCAGGTAATCAACAGTTGGACACTCAGCTTGAATATATGACTAAATTATAAAATGCTCTGCCCCAGGAACCAAAAGGTGCCTTGGATTCCATGAAATTATGTAATTCCAGATAGGGTGTGAAGATTTCCTCTGGATAAACAAAAATATTTTTCTTAACATTTAATTTGACTGGGAAGAGTCAGATTACTGCCCTGCATGAAGCTCCATGAAGATGGAGCTGTATCCTTCTGTCATATTTACAGCTGTAGTGATAAAATCTTCTTTCTTTCTGTACAGATTGTGAAATCCTTTCCAGTTTGCCACTGCAGATGTCCCTCTATTTCAATGTCTATTTCTTCCCATTTTGGTGGCTCATCACAGTTGTCATCCTCTACCTGAAGGTGAGAAGGAAGGAAAGTGCTGGTTTGTATGTTACATCAAACACATCCTAGTGTGGGATACAGCTCACTGGAGGTTTTTACATTGATTTGGGAATTCATGGAAACTGGAGGTTCAGTAGTGTTTGAATGACACTACTGTCAGCTGAGAGTAGCACAGAGTATCTTCATTTAATCACAGACAGCACGGCAGAAACATCTCTTTTCTTCTTCCCCTCCAGTATCCAGCCTTATCAGATTGTTACAAGTTCATCCTGGTCACCATCATGATCCTGGTCTCTCTGACAGAGCTCATTCGACTCTACCTGGGATATGTGGGCAATCTCCTGGAGAAAGTAAGTTACCAGATGTACACAGTAATTTCTGCATGAATTTCTGCTTTTGGGAGTTGAGCATTAACTGGCAGGCATTTTATTTTAAGAGATTTTAAGTTGAAGATATGGTTATTTCTCTTCAGTTGCACTCTGCATCTTCTGTTCCCTTGGCATTGGCTTCCACTTAATTTTGTGAATTTCAAGTAGTTTTCCCTCAGAAGAGAGCTCTCACTCCCTAAAATTGTTTTGTCAGAAAATATAAGTACGCTTAAAAACACAGGATATGGAAATACGAAGCCACCTCACTTTGCCTTTCCGCACTATGTGCTGGCTTTTGAAAAATTAAATAGAAATGTGTTTTCTTCACAAGATTTTTTCATCCCAGCTGTCGGGTTTTTAATAGGTGATGTCTCCCTGTTATAGGTCCCTGAGCTGGCTGGGTTTTGGCTCCTGACTCTCTTCCCGCAGTTGCCTATAATTCTCTTCTTGCTGTTTAATGAAGGTCTGAAGATCCACTCTCTGGAACGAGCCATCCACATCATCTTCTCCGCCTTCCTCTCCTTCCAAGTGCTCGCGGCGTTTTTCACCCTGAGAAGGATGGTGAACACTCTGGCCACTCGCTTCCGCCTGACTGAGTTCCACCGCCTGGAGGAGCAGCGCCCCGCGCCTGGCGTTTCCAGCCGGGCCGCAGGGAGCGGCTCCCGGGGCCGCTAGGGCCCGGTGCGGCCGCAGATCGCGCCCCGAGGGCCTCGGAAGGTAGCAGAGCCCTGTGCAGCGTGGCCACAGCTCTGCTTCCGTTTTGTTGGCTCATTCTTTGCCTTCTTGCCTCAGAGGTATCAAAAAATTAGATCTTGCTCAAGAGCCAGCGTTAAAACTCAGAGGTTGGAGCTCCTTTCTGCAAGGAAAATCAAAGCCAATTGCATAACTGACTTGAGTGGACTATTTGTGGACTGAGTAGATCTGGAGAGTTTTGTGTGTTACAAAGTTGTGGCATTTTTAAAAAACCAGAAGCCTTTTTCCTCACTGTTTGCACAAAATTTTTTTTGTTTACAATAAATCTTTTCTACACTTTTTTTGTGTTGATACCAGTTTTGTCTGTTTTTCAGATATGTTGCACATATTTAATGTCTGATGCCTCAGTTAGGGAATAAAACTAACCCAAAACCAAACTGAAAACAAAAGCCCCAAGAACCTTGAGGCTCAAAAATAAGTTAGTGAACAAAGACTGCACTTTCAGAGATGGTCTTCCAGGTAATTCAAGCTCTTAGAAATTCCTTACTGCTATACTAGGCATGTAATTTCAAAAGTATTCATTCCACAAAACTCTTATGCTCATCTCCTTTGGCTTAGTTACAGTTCTAACTATCAAGTCAGAGTGGTGCAATTTTCCCAGACAGAACAGTAACAAAATGATAGCCATTAAAATGATAGGTTTATGTCACTGAAAGGCAGAACCTTTTTTTCCCAAGCCAGAGCAAATACCAAGGTTTTCTCATTCCTGTTATGTGTGTTAAATTTTAGGCTATCTTCTGCAGTTTTGGCTAAAGGTTCACTTTTTCTGTCAAGGAGTGATGGAGATCAAACGTTAAAATAAATTTTTCACTGGAATCCTTTGAGACCTTTGAGCAGGGCAAGAGTTGTCAGTTTTGAAAGCTGGCACAAGCATGCAAACTGCTCAAAGGATTGGAAGGAAGATGAGTCTAACATGAAAAAGGCACATTATGCTTAAAGCTGTTGAATATTT
The DNA here is from genome assembly GCA_013397555.1 of Urocynchramus pylzowi. Lineage (NCBI taxonomy): Eukaryota > Metazoa > Chordata > Aves > Passeriformes > Fringillidae > Urocynchramus > Urocynchramus pylzowi. The sequence continues at coordinate 54,004 of VZRH01006254.1, forward strand.
AAAGCTTACAGAACCCCAAGTGAAAAAAAAGGCATTAGCTTTTGTTTTTACCAAAATGGTTAATTTTCCTTTCAATCCATGAATGAATGGGACAATGAATTACACTAAGTTCGCTTTTTCATTTCATTATTATAAAGCGTATGTTATCAGAGCACATACCCCTTTGTTTTAAAGCAAACTACCATTATGGATTTTTGCACAGAAAGACAGGATTTCTCTAAAAGTCTGTAAGAGTGTCTTTTAACAGTTAATATAAAACATTTAGAGCCCTGTAATCAGAGCCTGAGAGGGACACACTGAGGTTTAAGCAAAAGTTACAGCATTTCAAAAATACTTTTTCCAGCATTAGAAAAATCCTTGTCAAAACATTCTTAACTGATGCAAGGGGAACATTGGGCATATTTTTAATGTCAGCCACAGTTACACTACTGGAGAATGCTAAAAACAGGGCTGAAGGAGGATTTTTAAGACTAAGTGCATGAAATACAACATGAAGCTGAAAAAGTCAACCATACACCAATGCTGGCAACAAGGAACTGGCCTCCAGGCTAAGACCATGAGGTACAACTCGAAATGCTTGCTTTTGGTCATAAAGAAATGATGCATTTGGAAGATCAAATTGCTATGCAAGACAACTGCCTGGAGCCAAAGACACAAGGACACACAGCTCTTTGGGGATGGGGAGGAGGAGAGGGAAATAGAATTAAGAAAAACACTGTTAGAAGTAGAGTTGTCTGGAAATGGTAAAGGAGGAAACCAGCCTGTGAGGTAAATCTTCAGCAACATATTTGATAACCACAAGATCTCTACCTACACTCTGCTCAGGCTTCCTAACAGATCTGCTAGTCTAATTTAATAATTATCAGTTTTAATTTCACAATTAAACTTCCCTTCAATTTCCAAATTTCACAAGAACTGGTGAGACATCAAGCAAGCAGGAAAAAAATACACAAGTAGAACCTGAGAATTTAAGATTCAGCAGAGCAAATATTTGGGCAGCAGGGTTGGGGGTTTGGTGGTTTTCCTCACCTCTAGAGAATAAATGGAAACCAAAATGAAAGGAAGGAACCCCAAACCACTGGAAACATGTGGGTGTTCACTGAGCAGCACCCAGACAGTTCTGAACACAAGCTGTACAACAGTGGCTGTCTGCCACACTGCAGTTTGTACCAAGAACACCCCAAAGAGTATTTTTTGATGCTCTAGATTGCTACCAGCAGCTCTCCCTTCACAATCAAGATCTTTGAGTCGCTAAAGCCTGGGAACAGAAATCAGTTATTTTACTTCAAGAAGTTTACTATCAGGAAAGGCCAACAGACAATTTTATGGGAAATTTGTACCAATGTATTTCCTTTAACCGAATAAAAGAAATTAGGAATGGGTGCATTATCTTAAAATGCTCTATTTTAGGTTACTGATCAATTTGAAGATGAGAGGAGTATTTTGTGATCAAGGGCATAGTTGGCAAAAGGTTAATACCTGAACTTGGCCTGTGTCTCTTGTCTAAAATAGACTTTGTAAAAGGATTTCTCTTTTTTCAATAGTTGCAGGACTTTCAAGAAGGAGAAATTAAATTTAGAAGAGGCTTCAAATGCATACCTTACTTAAGCAGATCTGATAAAGCAGACACAAGATAAGATACAAGACACATAGATTTGATAGAAAACAGACAGTTGATAAAAAAGAGGGTACAGCATTAACCTTTCCATATCAACAGCTCACTCTTCACATTTGCTGAAAGAATTGCACCCAGAGGAATGAGATCATACATTTCACTCTTGCCTTTGTCTCTTATAAACTGGACTGGACTTAATGTGAATCTTTAAATAGTTGATGAAGCAGAATTGGCATCATTACACAGTCTGATAAGATGGCCAATAGCTGGGAAAGGCTGCATCAACAAGATGATCTTTCAAAAAGATCACTTGTTTTGAAAAACAAATTTCGTTTCTCCAGAACAAAGGTCAGATAGCAACAATTAAAAATAACTTTGTTCAGTGCTTCACGTAAAGCAAGGATAATAGAGGTTTGCTAAAGGAGGCAGGCAAAGCTGTATGTAAGCATCAGCTGATAAGAGCAAGAATTTAAACTATAATGGAATAAATAGGTTCAAGAAGTGTAACACAGAGAGAAAATGTGTATGTTGATGATTGATGCCACCAAAGTTGCCTCTGGGTACATGAAGGAGAGAATTTATCAAAAAAAAAAAAAAAGAAATTGAAAATTTACCAGCTTGAAATCTTCAGGGAGTCAGCAGAAATGTTATTCCCCCAGCTAAGCAGCAGCCTAGAGCACTCAGTTCCACATTCATTAAATACATGCAACTTTTGCAGTTTCTTATGGAAAAAAAAGCACTTTTTCTTCTTCAGATGGTCCAAGGTTTGAAAATAATATAGTCCCTGGGAAGCATTTACTGGCCAAGAGACATGAGCACAACAGAGGAACTGTAGACAGAGATGAACAGATCTGGCAGGTAGCTGCAAGAAGAGTCAAGGCCTGAGGCTCCCCTGGTGAATTTGGGAAGTATTAATGACTGCCTTGGGAGCTGCCTTGAACATTCAGTACCAGGGCAGGAGTTCCTGCAGTCTGTGAAATAAAGTACTGTTGCTCTTTAAGGGATGGAAAAGACCCTTCTATATTCACAGCAGCAGACCCGTGCTGTTCCCAAGTAAAATAACCAGGGAAAAATGCATGAGCACTATTTAGTTACCACACTCTCCATGTATTGAAAACAATCAGCTGAATTCATGAAGGTGAGAAGAGTATCAGAGATACCTGTTGATAATCACCTGTACTGCGGGAGCTTTGAGCAGAGCCCCTCAGCCCACACAGCCACTGCCTGCATCAATCCAGAGGGATTCCTACCAGTCAAGGTGTTTGAGCTCCTGTTTCAATTACAGAAAGGATTTTAGCATGGGAATCTCTCCTCTCTTTGTTTGGCCTTTTGCACAGGAAATACAAAATTTATCACAAGATTAAAGCTTGCAAGAGTAAGATACTTGAGTATCTTCTGCAGTATATTCATGTAATAGTCAACAATTAAAATATATAGCTAAAGGGCTCTGTATTTGATTTTTGTTGTTTGCTTTTAAAACACCTCAGTCTAAAGCAAATTCTTACCACAACCAGAAATGCAAAAAATCTTCCTTTTATATTGCAGCTGGGAGCAGACGAACAGCAAGTCTTTGAACACCTTCATTTTCAAAATCCTGGAGGAACCTGAATCTCACTTTTTTTTTTCCCTTCCCATTTCCAAATGATTTATCATGGTTAGAAAAGCATGTACAAAAACATGGGGTGGGGACATATTTTGAAGTTGTTCCTTTTTCTTAAGTAAAACTGCATTAAAAAATAATTCTGAATTCTCAAACCCTGCCAGGCACTAAGGAGTGGGTGTCAAGGTGATAATAAAAGGACAATGTCTTTTTTTAGGGTAATACTGATAAGGCAGCAGCAAAAGGATTAGCCAGGCTGGCTGCAGTCAGGGACAGTGAAATGTGACACAATAAAAACTCAGTTATTGAGTTAAGGACAGCCCTTTGGACACAAAAGACTGAAATGAAGAAAAGCTGAGGGACTCTGTTCTCGAATATGATGAATTTTTTTTTTTTCAGAAGCATGAAATATTACAGTGATAACAGAGACTGGATAATAAGGATAAAAACCCAACCGAGGAAAATTCTCTGAGGGTTTTTTTAGGATGCACTGAAAGAGTAATTTGTTTCTAAACATCACCTGCAACAAAACAACCCAACAGGCATGAGTAGGGTGAGACACACTTGCCTGTGTTTGCATTTCTCAGTACAACTTTCAATTAAAGAATGATGGAATCAATTAAAAAGACTGGGAAAGACTTGTGAAATCATGGAATCCAGCTGATAACTCAGCCCTGCCAGGCCCACCACTAACCCATGTCCCTAGGCACCACATCTGTACAGTTTTTGAACACTCCCAGGGACAATGACACCACCACCATCCTGGGCAGCCTTTTGGTGAAGAGATTTGCTCTAATTTCCAATCTGAACCTGCTCTGGCATAACTTGAGGCTGTTTCCCCTTGTCCTAGCCCTTGTTACCTGGGAAAAGGGACTGACCCCCACCTCCTTCAGGCAAGAGCTCTGCCCATTGTCCTGCTGAACAAACCGTCTGGGCTTGTAAAAGTAAAATAATAATTTCTTACTCTTCTTCAGCTTTGGGGGTGGGGGGGAGGGTGGGTCAGGATGTCCAGAGAAGTTGTGCAATGTTTTCAGCCATTTTCCTGCTTTGGTTTTGATGCCTCAGGTTTTAGCTTTCATATTTTTTAGACTACGTTTTGCTTTAGTGTGTAAGTTTCATATTAGGGAATGGTAAGCTCTCTTCACAGAGTAGGTAGACAAAGCAATTCCTTCTCTAGCTGGGGACCAAGGACTGTCTATCAGATCTCAGGCCCAAGAGCATAAACAATGGAAGAGAGAAAGACAAGAAGGATGGGACTGCATAGGCTAAAGCTGTAATTGGACAATTAGCTCCAATATGCTAATGGACTAAAACTTAGAAAAGTGTGAGACCCTGTGACCGGTGGTCCATTTTGTGGCCATTTTGGGTTGTGCTGCCCAAGGTGGATCAATTGAGGCCTCTTAATAAATCCCTACTTTGTTCTTTAGCTCTGCCTAGTCTCTGTTCTAGGGCAGCCTTCACAAAGCATCAGTTTTAGCACTGCTGAAATCAGCCATGAACAGGCCTTGTCCTGGGCCTGGAGGCTGAGGGCCCTTCTCCCCAAAGCTGAAAGCCTCCAGCCAGTCCTGCTTGCTCCGTAGGTAATATGGTGCTGCCCATCCTGTGCCATCAGCTCACCACCCTGTATGAAGGACATCCAGAGCACAGACCTTCCCACACATTCTGGAAACCAGGCACTTTTCCAGGCACGTGTGAGTCAGCCCTGCAGAAACCCCAGTGCTCTTTGTATGCAGAACAGGCACCTACTACTGGCTCAGTGCTCCAGCAGCCTTGCATTGACAGCCCTGTTATTTCCCACCCATTTGCTGTGCATCATTATCACTCTTTAGGCTTTCTGACACACAGCTCGTTCCTGCTCTCCCTTCTGTGTCCCTTTGGTGGGTTAGACATGGTTAGACATGTAAATGGTGCTTTTTTGGGGGCTGTGTTCAGGGAGTGTCACAGTTTGGTTTGTCTGCTGCTGCAGCAGTGGGAGCTGCAAACTAAGAAAAATGGAGGCACCGGCTTTGCTGACAGCAGCATGCACATGGATGCTGTTGCCTAGATCCTTTTAGGGGGGAAAAAATTGGAAATATCTTCTATGGTGTTTTCAGCCAGCATAGGGGCAGGGCAGCTTTTCTCCTTGCTAGCAATGTGAGAAATCCCCCTTGTAATATCTAGTGCTTATTATCCATGATAGCTTCCTGCTATCCCACATTTGTTGGCATAATCAAGCACATCTTTACTGCAATATATCTTTCACATGTGCAACCCACCCTTAAGAGACCCATTTTGGCTGATTAAGTTCAAACTGTTGCACTTATTCTGTCATGTGCAGATATTTTTCTCCATCCCTATTTCTCCTTCCACCTCTGAGCAAAGCCAGACCACTGAATTTCCCAAAAAGTAGCCGAAAACACCCAAATCCACAATTACAGACCCCCACAGACAAATGGCACAAGTCACACCAACAAGAACTAGGGGGGAAAATTAAAGTTCAGATGCCCAAAATGAATTAAGGCATGGCTAATTTGAATAATTTCAAGGGCAGATCTAAAATGCACATACCGGCACTAATATTTTCATGATCTCAGTTAAGAGACTCCACCTCTCTCTCCCTCTTCAGGGCCACAAACAAAGTTAGGTCACTGCGAAAACATTTTGGACTGAAGTACTCCAGCAGGAGAATGCACCCTTCCTTGGGGTTTTAATTGTTAAAGCCTTATAAAGCAAAACCACTTATAAACAAAACTGGGGTGAAATCAGTGTGTATAGCAGGATTTTTTTTAACATTCTCTTTTAAGACTAACTATGAGAGCTTAATGCTACCTTCAGGGTGCTTTTATGCCTGACACTGAGACTGAGAAATAGTTAATGCACAGCTGAGAACAGATTTTTTTGCCTCCTGTACATGAATCCTGACATTCATTGGAAAACTGAAAGCAGGCTTGGAAGTGGGGGAAAAGTATCTGGTGGTGCATGGTGGCACTGTCTGCACATTGCCCTGGTCCAAGTGCTCATGCCATGGCTGATGGACACACAAGAATTTGAGGGTGGGGGAGAGCTATAATTACATTTCTGTGGCAGTAATTACATGTATTTCACACAGTTCAGCTGATGTCATGTGGCACAATAGGTGCTGTGAAGACTACTCATTTATTAAGTAATTTATTGCATAATAATTAACAGCTAATCACTTGTGAGTTAAGATGCTCTGGGAACAGACCCAATTCACAGTCTGTGCTGCCTCCTTCCAGGAAATATGACTATTTAGAGAGTCCCCAAAAACCTCCATCTCTGCAGAGCCCCTGCTTGCATGCACAGACATCTGCAGGTCAGCACTGTGTGCATGGCAGCAGCTCCAGCAGAGAAATCAAACTCTCAGGTGATATCCACAGGGTAGGCAGGGAGCTGCAGCTGCATCCCCTGGGATGGAGAACAGGCTTTTAGGCCAGGCTAGAAGAAAAGTGACAGCTCTAGGTCTCATTTCTCTGCTCTGCCTCATTGATTTAAAGCTGTCGCAGATATATCTCCACTTAATCACACTCACTCACTTGAGGGAGTATCACTCAGCCAGTCAACAAAATACTGCTACGAGGTTCTGCACTTGAGCTGATAGGGCAAAACCCACTTTCTCCAGGGGTGATTGTCCCGGTTTGTGGTTGTATTACAGTTTAATGCCATTCAAACGACATCATGAAGCCACACTGCCACATTTTCACTCCAGAAGCCTGTGCCAGCACTCAGTTGCGGTGTCTTCCTAAATCCACCACTTCACACAAGGACATCAGAGCCTCTGGAGGTCTCCCTCAGCATGACAATGACCTCAGCAATATCCCAGCTTCTGCCAGCTGGCAGAGAGTGATGGGCAGCAAAGACACGTGAATGGTGTCCTAGTGGGCTGTGAGCATCCACATCCCTTTCCCAGCTCTCTGCTTGTTGTAGGAAATAAAACCCAACTCACATCCACCATCTCCCTTCACAGTGATTCTCCCCACACATTATTTTTTGCTTTCTCTACTCAGGTTAAGGTACCAGCCAGAGCCACCGCAGGTTGAATATGTCTCCCATTTTTCTTGGCTTTTCTGATGAAGTAGGTGCAAATAGAATGAGGGATCACCCACAAGGAACTGCCTCCGTATCTTCTGCCCTAGCTTGATGAATCATGTCCAAGTGCTCTGGGACCAGATGAAGTTTGCCCTGCCTGCTTCAAAATCCAGGGAAAAAACCCAGTCAGATGAACTTGAAGGATTTGGGAAGAATGTCTTCACCCAGGCTTAGTAAATGCATTAAAAAAAAAAAAAAAAAAAAAAAGCTGA
>VZRH01006254.1:61524-83884 GCA_013397555.1 Urocynchramus pylzowi
AAAAAAAAAAAAAAAAAAAATCAGCTGATGTACAAATACTGTTCTTCACCTGAAGTTCCTAGGGCACATCCCAATCTCCTGGACCCTCTAAAACCTCTTCACACACCTCAGTCACATAGCAATAATGCATGAGAGAACAGTTCTTACTGAAAAGAAAAAAATCATTTGTGGTGGCCCATAAATCAGCAGAGTGTGTCATGTCATATGGCCAAGGGCTGTGAGCAAGCAGAACGCTGCACAATGAGGTGACAAATTTATTTTGGATGTCAGAAACAGCAGAGCTTCCAGTCAATCTCTGAGCAAATTCAGATTTACACATCCAGCAGATTTGTCTTGTTTTATTGTCTATTAATTCAATCCACAGCAGATGAGAGAGAAGAGCAGATGCCAGTACCCTGACCTGCAGCAGAGGGAAGTTTGAGACAGACTGCCTGCTCAGCAAGTTCACTGGTGCCAGGAAGCTGGGAGCAGTGGCCAGTACCCCAGAGGGCTCTGAGCCCTTCAGGGAGATCTTGACAGCCTGGAGAGATGGGCAGGGGAGAACCTCCTGGAACTCAACAAGGGCAAGTGCAGGGTGCTGCACCTGGGGAGGAACAACCCCAGGCACCAGCACAGGCTGGGGTGACCTGCTGGGCAGCAGCTCTGCACAGAAGGACCCGGGGGTGCTGCTGGACAACGAGCTGTCCGGGGGCCAGCCCTGCCCTGGGGGACAAGAAGGCCAAGGGAACCCTGGGCTGCATTAGGAGCTGCATTGCCAGCAGGTCAGGGAGGTGATCCTGTCCCTCTGCTCAACCCTGGAGAGGCCAGTCTGGAGTGCTGTGTCCAGTTGTGGGATCCTCAGGACAAGAGAGACGTGGAGCTCCCGGAGAGGGTGCAGCATGGGGGGACAAAGATGATGAAGGGACTGGAGCAGCTCAGCTCTGAGGAGAGGCTGGGGGAGCTGGGGCTGTTCAGCCTGGAGAAGAGGCACTGAGAGGAACCTCATCCATGTCTGTCAGTGTCTGCAGGGAGGGGCCAGAGCATGGGCCAGGCTCTGCTCGGGGGGCCGGGCAATGGGACAGTGGGGCAGGAGCTGAGGCTCAGGAAGTTCCACTTGAACATGAGGAAGAACTTCCCTGGGCAGTGCCTGAGCACTGGGACAGATTGCCCAGAGAGGCTGTGGAGTCTCCCTCACTGGGGATAGCCAAGAACCATCTGGACACACTCCTGTGCCATGGGCTCTGGGAGGGCCCTGCTTGAGCAGAGAAGTTTCACCAGGTGGTCCCTTCCAGCCTGACCCATCCTAGGATTCTGGGATGTCAGCCCCTCTCAATTCAACTGGGAGAGCAGGAAAGGAGGGATGGGCTGTTCTTAAAGCCAGCCAAAAGTTCACAAGGCAAAACAGTTTCTTTAGACATAGTGGAAAATAAAAAGCCATTTGGAACTGAAATGGTGGATTTTTATAACAGGGAAAACACCTGCTAACTCCTGCTCACAATGGGCTTGGTCTCTGGCTCTGTCCTGCTGTTTCACACACAGATCATACACATACTTGAGGTGCTTCCAATAAAAGCGTGACATCTCTCCCAGGCACAGCCATGAGGGGCAAGTGCTGTTACCTCACACCAGGTAAGGAGGGAGCAGCATGCCATCTCCACCTCCTGCATGCACCCAGAGCCCAGATGGACCTGCTGCTGCCGTGGGCTTGGCTGCAGAAAGCCCTGCCCAGGGACATCCCTCCAGGCTTTCCTCTGTGCCCTGTGCATGAGCATCAGCAGGACATTGTCTAGATGAAAACTGCAGGGAAAGGTGATCCAATGGGAGGATCATCCAATGGGTGGTCCTCATGCTTGGGTTACAGAGCAGCTGTTTTAAAGGAGCTGGCTTCCAACAGAGGAGCTCGCTGTGAGGCTCACCTTGCTCCTGGATAAGCTAGAAAGAAAGAAGAAGCATCCATTTGCTTATCAGTTGCTTGGCTTTGGTATCCAAGCCTTACCTGACTGGGAGAGGGAAGAGTTAGCGACCTGAAGAGCTCCCAGGCCCCCTTTTTGGATCCAAGAAGGGAAAAGAGAAGATGGTGACTGACTAAATCCAAGGCCAAGGTAATGACAGTATTATTTTAGCCCCTGCCGCTTTTTTTATCTCAGTGAGGAAATAAGCACATTCTGTACAAACACATTAATGGTTTCCTTCTCTTTACAATGGAAAATTACACCCACTTACCTGCCTCCTAGGGAGATGTTTGCATTTAATTCTCTGCTATTTACAAAATACTTTGAAAACCATGCATAGAAAATGGTTGGTAAGAGGTGACTGCTCCGCATATGCCAAAGGAAGCAATCATCAGGATGTCTTTAGGAGATGCATTTTTCTCTGTTTCACTACCCACAACTGGATGGCACCAGTGCTGAAGTGAGCTGCTGTTGGGGAAGTGTGTGCAGGGAGGCATCAGCTCTGCCTCACCTATCTCTGCAGGCAGGAGAGCCCCATCAGTGGCAGCTAATTTTTATGAGCCTGCTATGGGGGAGCAGCACAGCCACCCCTTTCCAGAGGGTCACAGAGGATGTTTGTTCCTTTAACACCTCAGTGCAAACACCATGCTCTCAGCTGGTTCTCACAACACTGGCATTTACAGTGTCCCAATGTGTACTGAATCAATCCTTTGGCAAATCACCCTCCACACTACAAATGTTAGTTCTTCACCAATGCAACAGCTGAGGTAAAGGAACTGCCCCTTTCTTTTTTACTTCTTTATTTTGTTGTTGTGGTTTGTTGGTTGTGTTTTGGGTTTTTTTTTTTTGGTTGGGTTTTTGTGTTGTTGTTGTTTGGTTGGTTTTTTGTGGAGTTTTTTGACTGTGTGTTGGTTTTTTTGTTGGTTTTTTTTTGTTTTCTTGGGGTTTTGGTTTTTTTTTTTTGTTTGGGTTTTTGTTTTGGGGAGGTGGGGGAGGAGTATGGAAGCGAGTTATCCAAGGGAAACCTCCCAGGACCCATTCAGACTGCTTCACCAGTATCTTCACCTACAGAGAAACACAGCAGGGCCATTCCCAGCCCCTTCTAAGCTGACCGTGCAGAGCAAACCCTGAGCTGGGCATATCCAGGTGCAATCCCGCTCCCTTCAGCGCACACCTCCACAGCAGATCCTGCTGCCCGACAGGCGCCGGGAGAGCATCCCCGAGCTTATCTGACGAAGCTGTTTGAGCCAGGGAGCCGCAGCCCCGGCCGTGCCCCAGCTCCGGGAGCATCTCCCGGGCAGCTGCAGGCAGCCCCTTGCCAGGCTTTTGGTGGTAGACAGCTCCCTCCAGTGGGGCATCTGCCAGCGCTCCATGCATGCTTCTTCCCGGGGAAAGCAGGAATTCCTGTTGCAACCCCCCTCAAAAACACAAACAGAAGTTACCAGGCTCCAGCTGCAGGACAAGCTGGGAAGGCAGCTGTGCTTTATATCTGGCCAGGACGAGGTCTTGCTGGGGCTTTTGCAGTCAGCATCCAAAAACGCTGCAACCACCAAAAAAGCTGTCCCCATGATTCAGTGCGTGGCGGCCCACCTGCCATAACCTGACCGCGTTTCTCACCAAAATTTTAAGTCAAGTTCTGGAGATGTTTCTCAGCCAGGCTGGAAGAAATACCCCACAGATCCTCAGGTCATGCCAGGGCTTCCCACAGAGTTCTGTCTTGGGGACAGGAGAAAGCAGGCAGCACTGAGCAGGATGCAGAATAATTTTTAATTTCATATTAAGCACCAAAGCATCTTATTTCCTTTTTCCTTAAAAAAAAAATTAAGGTTTTTAATTTTCCTGTGCAGATCTTGAGCAGAGTAAATTTCATTTTGTTCCCCAAGCTGAGCAAACATTAAAAAAATTAAGTTACAACATGAGAAACACTGTTGTGGGATATTCATGGTCCATAAAACACAGTAGAAGGGTTGGCACCAGGGGTTGTGGCAGAAATCTAGGGAAATACAGGAGTGACTGCAAAGGTCAGGGAGGCCCAGGCCCCCTCAGAGTGGGGGAGGCTGCTCTGGGAAGAGCTGGCCCTCCTGGCCAGGGTGGGCACGGACACTCCAGAGCCACTCAGGGGCCCTGGCCCGCAGCTTCAGCTGGAAGGGGTCGAGCTGCAGGCACTCCTCCAGGTTGTGCAGCTCCATGGCTGGCTCCTCCACAGCCCTCACCGGTGGCTCCTCAGGCCTTGGGCTCCTCCTGGGGGCCTGTCCCCACAGGGCCGTGACACAGAGGCCACCAAAGGCCACCAGCAGCACCAGGCCGACCACGAGGGCTGCCCCCACCAGCATGTCAGCGTGGCGGAGGAAGGTGCTGATCCCTGCAAGAGAAAAGCCACGGGCTCATCCCAGTGCCCACTGCCCCAAGGACCCCACTGTGTCCACAAAGCGCCCTTCATCTCCTCTGGGAAGTTCAGCATGGCCCCTGCTACCCTCCAGAAACCCTCACACCTGCCTCCAGGCCACAGCATGTCTCCCAAACCTCCATCCCAGGGAAATACTTAGACCAAGAGCCCGGAGCAGCACAAGGATGATGCTACCCCAGAAGAACCCAGACTGAGCAAAGCCATTGCCAAAGCCACGTGCAGCTAGACAGAGACTAAAATATCTGCTGCTGTCCCCATCCAGGCCTGGAGGGACGCTCCCCATGGCCCAACAGATAAATATGGATTTATAAAATTACCTGTATCAGAATACAACAATAACCAGATGATCTGTACAGGCTTAGACTGCTCAAATTGTTAATTAACTTGGAGTTGGTAGGATGGGTGAGAAGTTATATTTGGCTATGAGCTCACATTAGGGTTTAAGCCACTGCAGCAATGTTGAAGTAGTTTTGGCAAAGCAGCTGCAGTGTTTGGAACACATATTGCAGAATATTGGTTTTGCAGCCTGTGAGGCTCCATTACTCTGCAAGATTGGATTAGCCACCTCTGATTATAGTCAAGCGCCACATGCCATCTGCTCAGCCTTGTGCCAAAGCTGGGGTAAACACCAGGAACATCACTGTCCTTCTCACCAAGATCTACACAGGGTGACAGGAGAACAAAGGGCACCCCCAGGAGCCACCAGGTTTGCTGATCACAGTTACAGCAGAGGTAGCTCATAAATCACTCCTGACCACACTTTGCTTACAACTTAAGGGCTCACATGTGCCAGGTTGTAGCCCTGATGCAGAGAAAGCAGCAGACCGGGAAAAGGAGCCTAAGGCTCATGGTCCCAGCTGGGAGCTGCCTTGCAAAGGCTTTCCACATCCTGCCACACCTGGCAGGGACACCTAAAGCCACCACTCACAACACACATCAGCAGAGGTGCAGGACCCCCGCTAGGAGAGAGCCCCTTGCCCTGGTGTGCTCACTCGCTCACTCCAATGACTCTCCCAGACTCAGGCCAGGAAAGCACCAGACCACGAGAGGGAGCAGAGCCGCAGTGCCATCCTCTACCTGCTCGGGGCGGGCGGATGCAGAGCGTGCCGGACTTGCTGGGAGAATGATCCTCGTAGCCCTTCTTGCAGCGGCACAGGTAGGTGCCCTCGCCATTGAAGCACTCTGCCTCCTCCCCACAGAGGCCAAGCCCAGCCTCGCACTCGTTCACATCTATAACGGGGAATAGATGCCCCAAGTCAAGTCGGGCTTGGCATTGAAGGGTTTATCTCAGGAAAAAAATTTAAAAGTGAAGCACCCACCTTCAATGAGCAGTGAAACAAGCTGCAGCTCCTCCACGTCCACCGAGGTGCCAAACAGCTCCTCCAGGTGGGAGTGCAGGAGCAGAGACACGTTCCTCTCCTCCGGCTTCAGGTGCAGCCAGAAGGTGAGCAGCAGGTTGGCATCACTTGTCCTGTTGGCAGGGGAGAGCCCAGGGTGAGGCAGGACGAAAAAAACATCACTGCAGGCCCAGATCTGATGGCCCATTTAGACCTTCTACCCTTGGCATGGGATCGTGGTGCTGCAGGCTCTTGCAAAGATTATCTATACCAAGAGGCATCTTTGCACTTGGACCATGGGAAAAAGGAAAGCCCAGGAGTGGCTCCTTGTCTGAAGCTAGGCTGAAATGACCAGATATTTGCGTAAAGTGAATTGTAGTAGCAATCTGCAGTCCCAGATCAGCCTCTGCTGACGGCTCCAGCAGGCACTGTGACAAGCGAGATTATCCTCCTTTTCCTCCAAAGTTTAAATCCATCTTAGACCTATGTATGCCCCAGATAATACTAAACATTAATTTTCACCTCTAGAAAATCATCAATCTTTCCTCTAGAAAACACTTTTTTTTTCCTACTTTCAGGACAAGTTACAGATCAAGGAAGAAGAACAAACTGTACCTGAGGAAGGAGAGTGAGAGGCCAAGACACTGCTGATCCAATAAATATTACAGGCTATAGCAGTCACCTGCCAAGCCAGCAGCACAGCATTAACCCTACCTTTTGACATCCTTCAACTTTATTTCACTGACTCTATTGTCAGAAAGCTTCAGGTTCTTCTGGATCTACAAAGGAACAGAGTGACAAGTGCTGATTTGATGTTCAACCAGGAGTACGACAGCAGACAGGTCCTTTTCTCACTGTAGCACCCCATCTCTCTCCCCCTTTACAAGCACCCTGGGATGCAGAGAATGCCCCATAGCCCACTGCTCTGAGCCCTTTCTTTAGAAGAATACCAGTTGTTCCCATTCTCTTAGATCCAGGCCATCTCCCCCAAACACAGAAATACAAAATGGTCTCTTCTACATGAAGATTTGGGACATGCCATCCATTTTTCTCCACCTCCCCATGCCCACACGTACATGATTCTTCAGAGATTCAAGGAGACTCTTCTGGAACTCACTTCCACCGTGAGGAATCCAGTCCTTGGGTTTGATTTCAACAGTGACTTCAAACAGCACATCTACCAGAAGACACAAGGATCCTGGCATGTTTAAATGCACATAATACAAACAGGCTCCCTAAATGAGTTAGTCGTTAAACATCAACACGAACCAAAGTGCAGGTCAGTGCCACAAGGGTATTTCCATGGGCTATGCATCAGGTAGGACAAGTTTTTGAGTAACAGGTGAACACAAACCTTAGTTAATGCTTGTTGATGAATACTAGAATTGATCTCTCAGTGAAAAAGTGATACAAAGCAACATATCCAATCACATTCACATGCCTTTAGCCCTTCTGTTTCCCAAAGGGACTGTCATAATTATTGATGGAGTCTAAAAGCCAGTTTCGCTTGGAATCCAGACTGGCACAGATTTGCCTGTTGTCTGTTTAAAGCCTATTTGTTCATCAATATTTCCCCTGTTCAAAGCTCAGGCTCCTTCTGTATTGATTCCTTTGTACAAGAGCTTTCTGTGGCTTGCTGGGCCATACAAACCCTGCATTGATATTGTTTAGTTGCTCTCCCATAAGAGGGTTTTCCTTCTCTCCCTGGTCTGAGGAGCAGGATTTCTGATCCTGGTAGTCATGGGACATCCACTAGAATACACTGAAGAAATTGAGGTTCATTCACCCTTATTCATCTTAGAAAAACCTTATCTAGACAGCAAACAAGTAATGCTTGGACTTGAACAAGCCGGCATATGTGTCAGGGTTAGCACCTGAACTCAGGTTTCTCCAGGGGAGACACAAAGTGGCCAAAGCACAACTGTGGGATTGCAGTGGCATCTTAAAAAATAGCATCTTCAGAGTGGTTATTGCTCAGAAACTACACCCACTGCTTTCTAAATGTAATGACCAGGTGATGTCCAGCACAGCCTCAGGCAGCTCCCTGAGCTTAGGGCAGTGTTTTAAGGCAGGCTTAACTTTGCACGGCTCACCTCCAGGATGGTGCTGGGATTGCAGTCCTGTGTCATTCTCCACAGATGACATCAGATCTGCCAAAGCAAGGGAAAGCATCAGGCTGCTATCACTGATGTACCAGTAACGGGGAGGGAAAGTACATTAGGTCTGGATCACTTTGCAAAAAGAGTGCCATGTGCCAGCTCCTGCCTCTGTTCTTCATACTGAAATTAAATATCAGGCACTGAAGATAATCTCTACAGTGGAAAGTGCTCTTTAGAAAGCAATCACCCCAATAAACCTCATTTCCATTTCTGGAAGCAGACAAACTGTTATCCCTGTGAAGCCACCAAAACTGCCTTGGATCCCAGTGGAGCAATGCAGCTTGGGCATTACATGCCAGCAAATGCAAAAAATCCAAATAAAACCTACAACAGAGAGGCAAGAACAGTTTGGAGGTGAGGAAACACCAAATTGAAAACATCTTCTGCTTTCAGGCAGAAATTAAAACAAATCAGTGGCTAAATATTGCCTGTGTAAGTGATCTACCATCAACTCCTAAACTTTAAGAAACAAAGGATATTTTTAACCTTTCTCCACTTCTGGAGCTCAAACTCAGTGATCATGCCTGGTGGCACTGTGACAAGCTACAGAGGAATCAGTGCAAGACAGGGCTGTTAAAAACCAAGATGAGCAATCCAAGTCTGCTTTGGGGGTGAAGTCACAGCTGAGAGGCTGGGTCCTCCATGGATAACTCAAAACACTTGGATTAGAAACCAGCCTGTCCCTATTATGAGCAGCATAATCCATAGATGCCCATGTTACAACTGATAATCCTGCATCTTCTCAAGTCCCTCCCTCCTTGGATACAGGAGTCAAGAGTGGTACCACGTGGCCCAGCTGAAGGTAACTGCCATGTCTACAAATGAAACTTCTTAAGAGAGTGATGCATTGCTGGAGGTGGATATTGCATATTGCCAGGTGTCAGTTCAGCCAGTAATAACCAAAAAATCACCTTACCAAAGGGCTCTTCGGTCCTTTCTCTCAGAGACACCACATCAGCAGCAGTCACACCAGGAGAGGGGTGGAGAGGTGGTTTTGTGCTGGTGTTCAGGGGTGACTCTGCCAGCTCTGGTGTCTGTGTGTGATGTGCAGCAGCTGCAAATTCCAAGGGGCTGCCACTGGCCTGACCCAGGGTAGGTGATGTGTCAGAGACACCTACACTGCTGCTGGGCATCTCTGAGCAAGGGGAACCAGCTGGGTGACATGGGACCATGGTGACCAGAGCAGACCCTGGCACTGTGTCCCCCTTGGCCAGCTCCAAGGCAGGTAGCTCAGCTTTACCCCCAGCATCTTGCCCAGCTGGAGGTGGCTCCACCAATGTGTCATCTTCAGCTTCTCTGCCCTTAAGGTTCCTTTCCAGCTTGGTTTCATCCTGACCATTCTCACTGCAGTTAGCACCAGACTGACCATCTTCCATGAGATTAGGAGAATGTTTGCCCACTTCTTCTGGGCTCATAATGTCAGGCTGGATCCTGCCACCAGCCGGTGCAGCTGGTGGGCCTGGAGGAGCTGTCAGCATGGACAACAAACCTTTGGTCACCACTGTCCTCCAGCTCTCTTTTTTAGAGGTCTCCTGGAGAGGCTCCTGGGGAGCTGCTATGGTATCACTTGAAGAGCCCACAGTTTCAGAGTCTCTGAATACATAATACTGTCCTCTAAAATACCTGTATTCATGGCTTCTGGAACCACTTCCTGACAGAAACAACACCTGGACCTCAGTGGCTCGTGCAGCAAAGATCAGAGTGCCTTGGTTGTGGCAGGCAAACACCACTTTGGTTTCCACACTTGACAAGACCCCCTGGAAGATGATCTTGTCCTGGTTGTGGCCACAACCACCGTGCCCCTGGAAGCCTTGGACATAGATGACAATATGCTTCTGGGGGCCTGCCCAGATGGTCCAGTTGCACCAGATGTTGGGTTTGATGTCAGCATGCAGTGGGAGGTAAAACAGGCCAGAGCCATCCCGGAAGGTGAGGTGGCAGCTCCTGATGGGGAAGTACTCAGTTACCCAGGGAGGGCCCAGCTCTGACACATCTGGAACACAGAGAAGAAACATGCAAAAGTTATTATATTCACAAATTATATCACATATTACATTTTATATTACACATCAGACTTTTAGGAGCGCTGCAAACTGCCATGGGGGAGGCAGCATTTCAGACCCTCTCCTGCTACAAGATTTCTGTAGTTTCAGTCCCTGGAGCCACATATCCACTCTTCAGCTGGAGCTAAGCCTCTCTGAGAGGCTGCATGAAGCAGAGCCAGTGCCAGCCAGCTCCAAGATGGGCCCAGCACTGGGCAGGCCAGTGAGAAGTCCTCCCCTGAGAAGGAAGAAGTGCCTGAGACAAGGTGTGATGAACTGACTGCAGGTGCCATTCCCCTGTCCATCCAGAGGCAGGGGAGGAGGTAGAGAAACCAGGAGTAAAGTTGAGCCTGGGAGGAAGGGAGGGGTGAGGGGAAGCTGGTTTTAAGTTTTGGGTTGATTTCTCATTATCCTACCGTGATTTGATTGGTAAGAAATTAAACTGATTTCCCCAAGTCAAGTCTGTTTTGCCCATGATGGTAGACAGTCAGTGATCTCTCCCTGCCCTTATCTCATCTCACAAGCCTTTAATCACATTTTTTCTCCTCTTTCCTGCTGAGGAGCAGCTTTGGAGGGCACCTGGTGTCCAGCCAGGGTCATCCCAGCCCAGTAGGTCATGACTGCCAGGTGGAGAGTGCAGGTGAAAGGCACAGCCTTGTCCTTGCACCCCACCAAGTACTTCTGACTTCTGAAGATAACTTGTGCCAAGACACAAAGTGCTGGGACACCTACCAGCATGTTTCCCTTGCTGTCCTTCTGGCGTCTGGGTGTTCCTGGGTACACCAGAGGGCTCCCAAGGCTTTCTGTCTCTTGACAGTGTTACTCCCCACAGAGCTGCAGGCAGATCAGGGTGTGTTGGAGTGGTGCTGAAGGAGGCAGCTCTCCTCTGTCCTGCACCCACTTGCACAGCTTCTGTGGTTCCCTGCACTTTAAAGCCCCTGAAGTTGGAGTCAGAAGCTGTTTCATCACTAGCAGCACTGTCCTGATGCTGCACAGGCACCTCATGCACCTCTCTGGTGTCAGACAGGAAAGCTGGTGTCACCCCAGAGCCTCTGCTGACATGGCCCTCAGGCTGAGCAAGCCTCACACCAGGCCCTGGGACAGTGACAAGGACTGGAGAGGGACTCCTGGCTATCAAGCCCACAGAGGCTGTGGTTTCACCTCTCTGGCCACCTGCCTGTCCCAGCACCAACTTTTGCATCCCAGGGCCAAAGCATCTGGAGGACCCACCTGTGCCCAGTTCAGAGGCTACTGATGCATGGCAAGGCAGTGAAGGGGAGACCATCTCCTGTCCTCCTGGGCTAGCTGGGGAGATGGCCCTTTGCCTGAGACTGACAGGGTCCCAATCCAGAGCAGTTGGTGGAGAGGCCACCATGGACAGAGACTCCACTTGTGGAGGAAGAGGTGCTTCAGGGACTAAATCCAGAGAGCCAAAGTCTGCAGGGACAGGTGCTGTGGAGGAGGTCACCAGCACAGGGTTGATTTCTGTCCCCAGGGTAGACACAGGTGTGAGAGGATGCTCCAGCCCTGTTGCCAAAGCAAGCACAGGCAGCCCTGGTGCTGTGGGATGCAGCACTGTTCTCCTCCTGACAGCTCCCCCAAAACTTCCCAGTGGAAAAATATCCATGAGCTTGGTATGATGGAGGCCATTTGTGCCTAGCCCAGGTTTAGGCATGGACAAGTGTCCCAAAGTGCTTTGGCTTCTCTCAGGAAGCAGCTGCAAGTGATCCCTGGTGACCATGTCAGAGGGGCTCCTCAGGCTGGGCATCAGGCCCTTGGCGAGGCCATCAGCTGGGACGCTCAGCATGGCATGGCTTCCATCCTTCTCCAGGCTGGCTGTGCTGAGATGGCTGTCCCTGGTGGGACCTGTGCCCTCCTGGCTTTGTCCTGTGCCAGGGAATAGAGGCTCAGAGCGTGCAGACAAGTCCAGGTGCCCCGTGCCTGTTGGTTTAATGGTAAACTGCAGGTGACCCATACCTTTTGGCCTCAGGCTAGGGCTCAGGACAGGCTGGCTGCTCTCTAGACTCACACCTGCTAGCTGCCAAAAAGGTTCTGCTCCCTGGAAGGCACCAAGCAAAGGAGTTTCCAAAAGCACACTGTGCACAGGAGCAGAACTCACAGCACTGTCCTCACTCACCAAGGGATTTTGCTTCCAGGTGTCCTGAGCTGCAGTGGGGATTATTCCCTCAGGTGTTCCTATGCCTTTGGCCTCCAGCAGCTCAGACCTCAGCACACAAGGAGCTTTCGTTTGCAGAGCCTGTGTCCTTGCACGTTCACATGGGATAAGCTCTGTGGGACTTCCCACAGCCGAGGTGTCCAGAGTGATCCCTCTTCCCTGCGCCTGCTTGCTGCTTAGCGCAGCGGTGCTGCCACATGTGGCTGCAAAGCCCAGTGCGTTTCGAAGGTTTTCAACCCAGCCAGACTGAAAACTACCACCTTTCTTTGGCAGTTTTGAAGCAAAAGTTCCAGAAATCGCATCTTCTTTGGAGGAAGAGGCCCCTTGCTGGTCTTGGAAGATGTAGTACTTCCCTTTAAATCGTGCATCTCTCTGGTTTGGCAAGTACCTCTTCAGCAGCACAACATGGACAGCCTGAGCAAAGGTGGAAAAAACGTGCATCTCCTTTTTCCAGCAGGCATAAACAGCACTGTTCTCCACCAGGGAGGAGACTCCTTCAAACAGAATTTTGTCCTCCGTTTTGTTGCAAGCATCCTTAGCGATGAACCCCTGGATATAAATTACGATGTGCTTCCTGGAGCCTGCCCAGATTGTCCAGTTGCACCAAAAGCTTACAGGGAAATCAGCATGGAATGCTGGAGGAGAAAACTCCCCATATTTGTCCTCCAGCACTCTGTGGCAGCTTCTTATAGGCACATAGGCCAATAACCAAGGAGATTCCAGCTCTGGAAGACAGGAAGCAACAACCAAGTTTTTCCCCATTTCCACTTCTAAAGAAATAGTTACCATATTTATTTCCAGAAATTATCTTCAGGATCCCTCTTCTCCCCAGTTTGGTACCTCCTGCTCCCATTTGCCAACCAACGTGGAAACCCACAAATAGGAAAATGCGGGAGTAAGCCCTTGGAAAGCTGGAGAAGCCCTGGCCACCACCTCCTGCTCCATGGAGAGCCAGGGTGTGCCCCCACTGCTACAGCCCCAGAGCAGGGCACACTCATGCTTTAAGCCCCCCCATGGCTATGCAGGAGCACAGAGGTCCCAGGACAGCCACACAGTGGGTGCCACTTGTCCCAAGGAGGCATTTTCAGGCTGTTTGGAGAGCAAGGCTAAAGGCTCAGGGAGTTGCCCCAGCTGGGAGAGTTACAAAAGCAAAGAGAGCCCTGCTACATTTGGTTTCAGCCTGTGGGCCAGGTTTGTTGTTTATACACCTGCAGAGCTGGGAGACAAAGCTCTCCTGAAGGCATTTTCAATCTCTTTGGTTTAAAGGCCTCAGCCAAGCCAGAAGCCATTAGAGTCCAAAAATTAATATTTCCCCACAGCACTCAAAGTGGAAAGCAGCTTTCCTTAGGCAGGGAAAAGCAATGTTTTCCAAAACCACCTTCCTCAAAGCCAGAAGAGTGGCAAGTTCAGGACAGGTTTACCCTACAGGAGCACACTTAAAGTTTGGGTTGAACCTTTGCCACTTGTTATAATTGCTGTAGTGCTCTGCCCCTGCCTGCAGGACCTGCTCTGTGGCAGGGGCTTGGCAGCCACAGGACAGTGGCACAGGTTATCTCCCTCACCAGCACTGATTTTTCCCTACCCCAGCACTCAGTACTGATCAACTACATCCCACTACCTCTCCACACCACCTCACAGCCACACCTCACAGCCAGGTTGTCACTCCTGATTTTCCACACTACTTACTGGTGGCTTAAAGTACCCAACAAGTTCTGAGGGGAAAAAAATAAAAACAAACAACAAAAAACCACAAAAAAACCACAAAAAAACCAAACAAAAGCCACACACACAAAAAAAAACCCCAACAAAAATCAAAACCACAGATGCTGATCTGAGAACTAATTCTTACCTGGTTTAACCTTCCAGTATTCCTGAGAGGATGCCCTTGCCTACAAAAAAAAAAGAAAAGAGTCCAATTGCAAGCCCAAGTACCAATTCCCAATGTTTATAACACTGCTCCGAGAGATGCCAACGCCAGCCCAGTGGGAGGGATAACCAAACCCAACCTGGTGGATTGGGGTTTTGCCTGCACCTGGACTGAGTCTTAAGGTCACATCATTTATTCCACGTGATTATAAACCTTCTCCCCTCCCTGCATCCAGAAGCACTGCCTGATTTGTGCTGTTAGACCACAAGCAATACAAAAACCAGCCCCAAAACACAGCAAGCAAAGCCAGCCAGGCTTTAATCACTCAGGGTCGTGCAGAAGAGAGAAGGATTTACAAGCAGGCAGGACACCACACCCAAGAGGGGAGCTTCCTACAGGGAACCAAGTCCCCTCTGCCCCTCACTCACCCCTGCAGCAGCACCAGCAGCATCACAGCAGGGCCCCAGCATCACCCCAGGGCCCTGCCCAGTAGGAGCTGGCCCCAGCACCCAAGGCATCAAGAGCAGGACCAGAATGAATGAGGAGGGCAAAGGCCTCATAGCAAAGGTTTACCAGAAGCACGACATTAAATAAGACAAATAAAAAAAAAATTAAAAAAAAAAAAAAAAAACCACAACAAAAAAAAACACCAAAAAAAACCCCAACAA
Source organism: Urocynchramus pylzowi (assembly GCA_013397555.1). NCBI lineage: Eukaryota > Metazoa > Chordata > Aves > Passeriformes > Fringillidae > Urocynchramus > Urocynchramus pylzowi. The sequence continues at coordinate 76,112 of VZRH01006254.1, forward strand.
AACATGCAAAAAAAGCGCCTCCCTGTCTCCCCCCAAAATAATCCCTCAGGCAGAGCAAATGTGGGGTCACCACCTTTCTCAAACCCTCTCCAAAACACATCCCTACAGTAAAGCCTGGCAGCCCACTCACTCATATAGGGCCCTGCTTCACCAGTGCCAGCAATTAGCTAATCAATGAAATGAGGCCAGCTATAGCTTGTTAGGGACAGACTTGCCCTTTCAGTTTGCTGCCCAAGTATTGTTTCTGTGCTGGGTACTTGGGTAAAAAACATTTTTCCATTTATAACACATAATATTCTGACCTGAAATTAAAGTGGTGCTGATACCCCAATGTGACACAGAAGCAGAGCCCAAGTTGCTTGTTGTCTTATAAAAGAAAGAGTGGGACAAAAAAGAGTCCTAATGTAAAAGTGAGTATTTTCATCACAACATTTTAACCAGCTTCTGCTGAAGGCTGTGATTTCCCCCAGGGCTGCACCATCCTGAGACAGGACTGAGTGAAACAGGTGAAATTGCCTTGAAACACAAGCAGCTCCTCTCCTCATCTACATTTACTGAAGTGTGGAAAGCAAATGGACCAGGTGATGATGTATAAATTATTAGATGCATAAAATTCTTTCATCTGTAAGAGTCTAACTTGTCATTAGGAGCCACACAGATTAGGCAATTAGGCTGTTTGACATGCAGCTTTGACAATGTTGCTTTTAAAATGTCAATCGTCATTTAGCAAAATAAAAAATCTTTTTTTTTTTTTTTCCTTCTAGCTCATCGCAGCCTGACAGGATGATGGATGTTCAGGGACAAACACCCCCACGTGTTTTTTGGGGGTCAAATCAAGCAGTTCATCAGACTGTTCCAGTTGCCTGGGTTTTCAGTGGTATTGGAGCAAGCAACTGCTTCCCAGCTCACAGTTTTTAAGCTTTTCCATCCACACCATTGCAGTCCCAATGACCAAAAGGCCGGCGAGAGCCTGTAACTCTCCCACAGCCATCTGTCCATAACTACACATGTTCCAAGTGACTCCAAGCCACCTCCTGCTGTCCAGGTGTGGACAGACCTGCAAAACCCCTTTCCCACTTACCACAGAAAGAGAGAACGTTGGACAATCACTCTGAGAGGATGGAGTCCAACCATTTACCAAACACTGACAGGCCCAACACGGAGCCATGCCTCTGAGCACCACATCTACAGGACTGAAATCCCTCCAGGTATGGAGCCTTTGTCCTTATGGGGGACTTCAACTTGCCAGATGTTGGCTGGGAACACTGCACAGCTGGCACAAACAGGTTCAGAGGATTGCTACAACACCTGGATGATGATTTCATGGTAGAGGTACTAAGAGAGCCAACTGAGATGCCCTCCTTGATTTGCTGCTTGCTCACAGAGAGGGTCTCACTGTGAATGAAAGGGGCTTTGGTGGCTGTCTTGGCCACAGTGACCACAAAACCATCGAGTTTAAAAATCTCTGTTGACAGGGAGGAAAAGTGCCAGCAAAACTTCAACCCTGGACATGACTTCAGGCTGCTCAGGGAAGTAGAGGGTAATGCTCCCTGGGAAAATGTTTTTACAGGTGCTGGTGTCCATCAGCACTGGTCACTTTTTAAGCATCACCTTCTAAGGGCACAGGAACAGGCAATTCCCCAAATGTCAGAAGTCAAGCAGACAAGATAAAAAGCTGGCTTGGCTGAGCAGGGATCTTCTTCTGGAAGTATGGCAAAAAAGGAAGGCGTATGCCCAGTGGAAGCAAGGTCAGGTGACATGGAAGGAATACAGGGGTGCTGTTCACCACTGCAGGGAGAAAATTTGTGTGGTCAAAGCTCACCTGGAGCTGAAGCTGCTCAGAGCTGTGGGAGACCATAAAAACAGGGTTTTAAAAATACATTAATATCAAAAACTATTGCAGAAATAACATCAGTCTGTTACAGGACGAGGATGGTCACCTCACAAACAGTACCATAAGGCAAAGATGTTTAATGCTTTCTTTGTCTCTGTCTTCAACACCAATGATGGGGTAAGGGGCTCCCAGTGCCCTGAACTGAGCTCTGAGGACCATTCCAGTGCCCCAGCTGGACCCCCATGAGTCTGTGGGGCCTGCTGGGATTCATCTGAGAGCACTCCAAGAGCTGGCTGATGTCATTGTGAGGCCTGTCTCCATGATTTCTCCATTGTGAGGCCTGTCTCCATGAATTGTCTTGGGAATCTGGAGAGGCCACAGCTAACCAGAAGCTGGCAAACATTGTCCCAGTTTTCAAGAAGGACAAGAAGGATGACACTAGAAACTTCAGGCCTGTCACATTCACTTCAGTGACTGGTAAATTATGGAGAAGATTATTCTGGGAGCTTTTTATTGAAAAGCACCTGAAGGACACAGCACTCCTCAGTCACAGCCAGCACAGCTTCATGACAGGAAAGTGCTGCTTATCAGACCTGATTTCCTTTCATGGCAGGGTAACCCACCCAGCTGATCAAGGGAAGCCAGTTGATGTTACACTTTTGGATTTCAGTAAAGCTTTTGACACTGTCTGTCATGGGATCCTTCTGGACAAAATGTCCATCCCCCAGTGGGATAAACACATCCTGGGATGGGTGAGCTCACAGCTGGGGCACAAAGGGAGTGGGGTGACATCACCCCATAGTGAGTGGGGTGACATCAAACTGGGGACCTGTCACTGCTGGGGTTCTGCAGGGCTCCATCCTTGGCCCTGTGCTCTTCAGCATCTCCATAAATGACTTGGACACAGGACTGGGTGGGACACTGGGCCAGTTCACAGACAGTACACAAGGAGGAGGAGCTGTTGGCTCCCTCCAAGGCAGGGAGATGCTGCAGAGAGACCTCAACAAATGAGAGGACTGGGCAATCACCAACCATGTGAAGTTTAACAAGGGCAAATGCCAGATTCTGCACCTGGGATGGCGCAGCCCTGGATGTACAGACTGGGAATGAGAGGCTGGAGAGCAGTGCCATGGAAAGGGACCTGGGGATCCTGATCCATGGCAAGTTGAACATGAGCCAGCAGCACCCTGGCAGCCAGGAGGGCCACCCGTGTCCTGGGGGGCATCAGGGACAGCATCCCCAGCCAGGCAAGGGAGGGGATTGTCCTGCTCTGCTCTGCACTGGGGCAGCCTCACCTCGAGTGCTGGGGGCAGTTTTGGGTGCCACGATATAAAAAAGACATTGAGGTATCAGAGAGTGTCCAAAGGAGGCCACAAGGATGGTGAATGGTCTGGAGGGGAAGCTGTGTGAGGAGTGGCTGAGGGCACTTGGTCTGTCCAGCCTGGAGGAGACTGAGGGGAAACCTCGCTGCAGTTACACCTTCCTCAGGAGGGGCAGAGGAGCAGCAGGCACTGATCTCTTCTCTGTGGTGACAGGACCTGAGGGAATGGCTCTGAAGCTGTGTCAGAGGTTTAGGTTGGATATCAGGAAAAGATTCTTCACCCAGGGGGTGGTTGGGTGCTGGAACAGGCTCTCCAGGGTTGTGGTCACAGCACTGAGCTGATGGAGTTCAAGAAGTGTTTGGACAACACTCACAGGCACTTGGTGGAATTCTTGGGGCTGTTCTGTGCAGGGCCAGGAGATGGACTTTGATGATCCTTGTAAGTCCCTTCCAACTCAGAATAATCCACAGTGACTCCACCCCTCTTTTGGGCCTGGCCATGCAGTTTTTTACCCAGCAAAGAGTGCCATACCAGCAGCAGCCAGTTCCTTCAAGGGAATGCTCTGGGAAATGGTATCAAAAGCTTTAATAAAATTTAAGTAGACACTATCCACAGGCCCACAGACTCATGTGTGTCCAAGTGGTGTAAACTCCATGTAGGTGAGATTTGCCCTCCTGAACACTGAACAGTGTTGTGCTACCAGGATGTAAACCCTGGAAGGGAACCCTGCTGCAAAGCAGGGAGGTCCCTATGGCATCTTCTGGTTCATGAGGAGAAGAGGAGCATTTGCTTCATTTAAGATTAAAAGGTGGTGGAGATGGTGAAATAAATTGTAAGGCCAAGTTTATTTTTTTTGTGCTGATATGTAAGTATTTGAGTGAGGAACCTTAATGTGGTTTGTTTGTTTGGTAGCAAGTCTTTATTTTCAGCCAATCTCCATAAAAACATGAATTACCCATTAGGATGTTTGGCCCTTTTGACTAAATCTTCATGTTCAGCAGTTGCTGATTCTTACTTATTTTGGGGTCACCTGGCTCAAGAGTATCTCTTGGAGATCTCATGGGCACGTCCACACTGGCCTGGGCCAAGCTGCACAAATTCTGCTCCACAGGGCCAAAATCCCCAAATGGAATGTCGAAGCCTTTCTGCCATCTCCTGCACCCCTGATTTCTCAGGAGAGGATTGAACCACCCCAGGATGAGCTGAGGGACCCAGCATGACCTTCAGGAGCCAAGCAGCTCCACAGCTGCTGAGGAGGACACAGCTGCCGTGGGGGCTGCCAGCGTGGACAGTCGAAAAAATTAAACTGATTTCAGCAAGTGTTCAAATTTCCCCCCCAGGCAGTATGATATACCAGGAGCTCCTACTTACAACTGTTCTGCTGTCATTTATAAGGCACTCCACAGAGTGTCTGACAGCTTAGGATAGATAAATTTACCATCTGCCTCCCTCTAGTGATTGCATGGCTGAATAAAGAGAAAGTGAAAATCACACTGGGCTAACATTCATAATTCTGTCACGCACCAAAAGCAAGTGGGAAGAGCTAAAGTAGGATGAGGAATTAAGATTTTGTTCATCACCTCACTAAATCGAAATAACTAGGTCCAAAACAAAGGGTGACAGCTAAAAGCTGTTTGCAAAACAAACACTTTTTTATCAAAGAGGAGATTATTTTTTAGGAAAAATTGTAACATCATTGCTAATTTTTTTTAATAGGTTTCAAAAGCTGTGTTATTCTTTAGAGCTTAGCAATGTGCCCAGTGAAATTCCAGGGACAGAAATTCCAGGGTGCTCATCTCAACAGCTCCATCCCTCTGAGAAAGCTGGGAGGACTCTGCTTGCAGGGGCTGCTCTATTATTTATATGTACATTATGTAGAATGAGATCCCTGTATTCAGTGACCAGAGATAAGCATCAGTTTAAGTCCCATTTCTTTATGTCACTCATTAAAGTCCCATTTCTTTGTCACTTAGCCAGATTGATTTTAGGTTTGTTGGGGCCAAAGGTGCAATTACACTCTCAGATACAATTAAAGGTAAGGGATTTCTCAGGAGCTGAGGTTTTCCTTAACTAGGGAGCTGGCTTTCCTTGATCACCAGTTGCTCTTCCTTGATTCAGCTGCTAATCCTCTGGAGTGTGCTCAGGGATGTTTTACACGAGTGATGCCATCACACTCCACTTTATCTTGGTGAGTGTTTCACCTGTGTTGTTGGTGGACTGTAGTACTATTAATATAACTTATATATAGCTTAAACTCTGCGTTTTGTGGGATTTTTATAGACTAGTAGCAGAGATTGTACACCTGCAAGATTTGTAAAAAGATTAGTAGTGATTTTTCCCTGGGCTTTCAAGGCACCTATTTCTTCTTTATCCCGAGCTGGGCATCCTCAGGCACTATTATTTTACCTCAGTGAGAGAAGTTAGACCCACTGGTACATCCACAAACAAGAGTTGCTGGTCCTGACCCACTTCCGACCTCCCACCTCACCTTGAAGGGTGCTCTTGCTCCTCAGAGAAGCAAAACTGATTGCAGCAACACCCACAGTCAGCTCCTACTGCAGCTGGGAGAAATCTAGCTGAAAACCAATATTTCTCAAACAAAATAAAATGAAACCCACCAAGATGTCCACGTTTAACACCCAAGCTGTAATATCTTCTTTAACCCACGAGGGCATCCTCAGATGTTGACAGGAATTCTTTTCCTGATGGGACTATCCCACAGAGCAGAGGGAGGTTCATCAGGTGCATCCTGCTGCCAGAGAGAGCATCTCCCTGACAACTTTCTAAGTCACTTTGGCTCAATAGCGAGGCAGGAAAAACATCCCTTCTTTTTCTTTTTTTTCTTGCAGAGTGACTTTTATTGGTCCTTCAACATAAGGACTCAGAGCAGCCACTTCTGCCACCAAAAAAAAAGCTGCTTGCACCCAAAAAATAAGGTGAAACTCACTGAGATGGGTTTGGTGAAGTGGCTCATGATGAGAGGGACAGAGCAGCTGTCACCCCACCCAGGGATTTAGGCCCTCTGCTCTGTCCTGGCAGGGGCAGACATGGCCCTTCTGCCTCAGAGCAGAGGGACAGTGGCAGGCAAGAGGGCTGATGGCCATCTCTTCAACACCAGGAGATTCCAAAGCCAGGGCTGGTGTGGGAGGACCCACTCCAGAGGATATGGGAGGGCTGGCATTCAGTCGGGCACGGGCAGGCTCATCCCATTCCAGGAGCAGCCACCACCTTCTGCAGCAGGAGGGAAATCCAGAACACAGACCCTGCAGCAGGGATGCCCCAGCCACTGGTCCTCACACCCAGCCGGGCCACTGCTGCTGGTGGGAGGAAAGCCAGGCTGCAGGCAGCTTTGTGTCCTGCAAAGCGCTGCCAAACTGATTTATATTAAAAATAAAGAGCTCACAATACCGAAGTGCTTGGGGTTTGTCTATTAATCTCTCAACAGTCAGCTGCAAAACTAACAAATCCTCTGAAATAGCAGCGGGGAGCCACGTCCCAGCTCATTCCTCCCTGCCCCCTTTTACAGCTAAAAATAATCAATAATGGCTGTCCGAAACAGGGAGACCAAAGCATTTTCAGAGATCACGACTCATATCTTCACTCACACGCTGACTGGGCACACAAACCCCACGGGGCTGTGTTTCCCAGCAGCCGAGCTGGAAAATCACCTCTGACCCAGCGGGCACCCGGACGGAGCTCCAGCATCCCCTCCTCTTGCCGTGATCCTGCAGTGCTGCTCGGCCGGTAAGGACTGAAAAGAAGAGTGATGCAGCCATGGCGAGAGTGGCATTATCCTCCCCGCTTTATGAGAGCGAGGGCTAATTGAACCTCTCGGGAGCAGCGAGCCCCCGGGGAGGCAGCCGGGGCTGTGATTCTGCTGCTAATTGCTGCTTTTGGCTGCCATCGGCAGCGCCGGGGACTTGTTCAGGGTGGCCCGGGGTGATGGCAATGGTGCCGGTGGAGTTTTCCATCCCAATTCCCATCCGAAGGGGCCACCCTCAGGCAGCTCACCCTGCTCGGGTGGCTCCGTCCCCTCTCGTGCACATCTGCACGCAGCTGTTTCCCCTCGAAAAGCTGCAGCACCGAAGGAGAACCAAAACCAAAATAAAACCAAAACAAAACCAAAAAGTCTGACCCATTCTAACAGTCCGACCATTCTTTCCGTGGCGACCACATTTCAGGAACTTGCAACAAAACCCAGCACGTCCCACCTGGCTCGCTGCTATCCTGGCTCCCGCCGCCTCGGCGGCAAGGTGAGACGCAGCCTCGTGTCTCTGTGCTGGCACCGCCGTGGGAAAAGCCCCGTGGCGCCTTAGGGACTTTCCCAGCCAGGCAAAAAAAATCGTTCTATTGCACCCTTCTGCCCCAGAGCAGCCTGTGCTGCGATGCACAGCAGAGGGACCCGCCGGCACCGCCCCGCGCTCTCAGGGTCACGGCGGGACCCGGTGCTGGGGAGCGCGGTTCGGCACCGGGGCCGCCCCCGCTCCGCCACCGCCGCTCTCCGGCGGCAGCGCCCGGGCGGGGGAGGCGGCCACGACCCTTCGCTGTTCCTCTCCTTGTGCTGGTTCATCACTGCACAGCGTGGAGAGAGGGAGGGGGGTCCTATTAAAAAAAAAA